>JADRCD010219819.1:40331-57865 GCA_019843815.1 Montemys delectorum
ATTGCGAGCATCTGCGTTCTCCATCTTAGTATGAAGTCCGACCGTATGGCTGTTTTGGAGGGAAAATGTGAGGACTGCCACGCGTACCTGATTTTTCACTGCCGAAACAACATTTCCTTTCTTCCGCCAGTCCATGGAGGAGGGGTAGGGGCCAGTACCACGGAGGTAGTTACTTTTGGTGGCTGAGCAATTCTGAAACAACCAAATACATTGTTTTCAAGGAAAATGTAATCATTAAAAAGGAATGAAAGGTCCGGGGAGATGGTTCAGTGGGCAAAGTGTTGTCCGCAAATGAGGACCTGGATCCTCACAGCTATGTGACTTTGTGACCCTAGTGTTGGGGATGGGGCTGGAGACAGGGAGATCCTAGGGACTTGGTCAGAGAGTCTAGCTGAACAGGTGAACTCCAGGTTGTGGTGGAAGTGGGTTGGCTGTGGCACATGCCTTTTTCTTTGTTTTTTTGTTTTTTTGATTTTCGAGACAGGGTTTTTCTGTATAGCCCAGGCTGTCCTAGAACTCACTCTGTAGACCAGGCTGGCCTCGAACTCAGAAATCTGCCTTCCTCTGCCTCCCAAGTGCTGGGATTAAAGGCGTGTGCCACCACCGCCCGGCGGCACATGCCTTTAATCCTAGCACTCAGGCAGACAGAGGCAGATGGGTCTCTTTGAGTTCAAGGCCAGCCTAGTTTACATAAAGAGTTCGAAGTCAGCCAAGGCTGCATGGCACCTTGTCTGAAAGCAAAGCAAAACAAAACAAAACAAAATGGTGAAGGGACTGGAGAGATGGCTCAGCATTCAGCAGCGGAGGGCACTGGCTGGTTTTCCAGAGGACCTAGGTTTGGTTCTCACCCACATTAGATAGCTAACAACTATAACTTCAACTTCCAGGGATCTAATACCTTCATCTTCTGGCCTCCATGGTCACCCATATACATATGGCATAAACATATATGGGCAGACACACATACAAAAATAAGTCTTAAAGAAAATAAGGTGGAGAGCATTGAAGGAAGACAGGGACACTAACTGTGGTCTGTCATGTGCACATGTTGGGGTGTAGGCGAGTGCACTTACACATGCATCCACACAGGCATCCACCACATGAGTGGGTGCACCACACACATGCATCTACCACATAAACGCACACAGCACACACATATGCCATACACATATGCATCAGCCAAGTGCATGCATATACTGGGCGCATGCGTGTGCACGCGCACGCACACGCGCGCGCGCGCGCGCACACACACACACACACATACACACACACACACACACACACACACACGGGAATGAGAAATGGAACTTTCAGTGTGGTGTCATCCACTGAGCACTTCTGAAGTGGATGCAGGAGGATCAAGGTTAGCCCTGGTTACATATCAAGATCCAGGCCATGGCCTTACTACAACTTGATATGCCATGGCTGGTTGATATTCATGGAAGATCTACCCTTTTCTGAAGAGAAACAGAGGAGTGGATTGGGGAGAGGGGAGGTAAAGGGCAGATGGGAGAAGATGAGGGAGAGGAAACTGCAGTCGGGATGTTAAAAAAAAAAAAGTGTGTCTGAAATTCACTTTTAAGTGGACGCCTGCCTTTTATCTATCTGCTACTTTTAGATTATGGGTTCATGTTCTTAAGGCCAGAGCTCTGGACTGAGGGGCTTCTGAGAGATGGCTACTCCGGCTCCCCCAAAGGACACCCATACACCCATAGGCATGGCTTGGGATAGGGCTGAATCTAGCTGGAAACAAGGCTTAATGTTTATTTCACAGGTTTGAGTGAAAAGACCCAGATTTATTTACAATGAAGTACACTAACCTGAGGCTCTGACCAGAGGTATTTGTGTTTTATTTCAGCAAAGCTCATATCTGAAAACTGGTTCAATGCCACTGAAAAAGAAAAGCGAAACCAAACTAAACGAAGCCGCAGTGAAGTAGAGAGCTGTACTGAATTGTTAACAAGCATAAATCCTTGTTGACCCATGTTCTATTTATAGCCTCTACAACCTGGATTCTATAAAATTCTATATTTTGTATGACTCAATATAGCAAGGTCAACTGATACTGTGCCTCTGAGAAGTTCAGGCAGACAGACACACCCCAGGGTTGCTGGTGGATGAAGTAGATCTGGGGTGCAGCTAGGCACCTACTGTTTTAGATTCCCACTGAGAGGCTGATGAGCACTCAGGCAAAGAGTGGCCATATCTGTGCAGGTGTCTGGCTGCCTGCACTGTTCAGTACAACCCAGCCAGTTCAACACTTGCCAGTTCCACTTCAACCCAAGTCAGCCTCTGCTCCAAGGTTATAAGCTAGTACCAGACAGAAAGAGACAGAACTTCTGTTTTCCTTTCAGTGCATGCTTGCTGCCCCAGAGTCCCTTTAGCGGGGCTGCTGTCCTTCCCCATCAACTACAGTGATCAGGCTAGGCGTGTTTCTAGTGACCCTCACCAAGAGGGAAGCTGGATGGCTGCAGAGACTACTCATGGCCGTCAGAGGCAAGGCTTCACAGCAACCCAGACAGATCTTGGTTGTGTGTGCTGTACCCTCAGATGACAGTGGGGTAGGGCGGGGCTTCTCTAGAATCTTTTGTAAACTTCACTACTCCCATAGAAGGCTACTAGCACTCATCTACATTTACATCCTGTACAGAATCCAAGATTCCCCAAAGACATCCTCTGATTCTGAGTCTCTGCTCTCTACACCTGCTAGCCCTGAGCCGTTCCCTTCTACCAGCCTGTGCCACTAATCATTTTCTTTCCAGATCCGGGATGTTCCCGCCCCTCCTTTAATCAGAGGCCTGGAGGAATCGGGGCTTCCCAGTACTTTTAAATGTGTGGTTCCTCTGGTTGTGGGCTTGAATCTTCCTCCAGTTGTTGGCAAACATCTGCAGCCTGTGGTTGTACTCCACCGAGCTGTACGTCTTCTGATGCTAAAACAAAACACACCCACAGCCAAGTCCTGAGAATAGGTGAGTGAAACTTGCCAGAGTGGGTCTTTTTAGAGATTTCCCCATCCCCCCAACACTCTTCCAAGGTGTCATGTATGTAGGATGATTTCAAATGTCCCTAGACAAAATGATCATGAACATCTATCTACGATTCCTATCCTACATCTACCTCCCAAGTGCTGGGATTACAGGCATGTGTCACACCATGCCTGGATTCCATGGTGCTGGGGATCATGGTTCTGTCCATGCTAGGCAAGCATGCTACCTACTGAGCTGAATCCCCAGCCCACGGAGAGTTTCATTCTGCCACTATCTCAGGACAGATCTACAGTTAGATGAGGCTCCGTTCTTGTTCTCTACTGCTAATATCAGGAAGTTACAAAGAAATCCTTTCCCTCCAAGGACCTGTGGCCAGAATGAAGACCACGAAACTGTCAGGACATCAGTTAAGAGTTCAGGAGACCCCAGTGAGGAGATCTACTGAGAGTGGGTTGCCTGCGGACATGATGAGGCATCGCTGAGCCAAGTGTGTGGCTGACCCACCATTTTCAAAACTGTACATACTGATGTCCTCAATAGACTGCAGCCACTATGCAAAGTGCTCTGAATACAAACCACGACAATGAAGAGAAGGCATGAAGGCTTCACCAGGCTCGTCCCTGGGCAACACTATTTGGAAGTTCACGCCACTGTCTCCTTCCTGGAGTTTGGCCAGTTTGAGTCATGGAAAGACCCAGGACAGACAGAGCAAGGTTGGAAAAGTGCTCTTTTGCCTCAAATCTGATACAGTTTAGTTTGCTAACTGGAAGCTGTGTGGCAAGAGAAACCTCAAAAGAAGAAGTTGGCCACTGACCTGTTTCATCCATGACTTAAAGTGAAACTTTTCTGTAAAGAAAAGAAAAAGGAAAAGAATTAGGTCCACACATGCCTCGTGATCATGTTGGGTCTAAAGCGTAGTAGGGCACTGGAGGGCTGATTTGCATTTTATTAATTTATTATTATTATTATTATTGTTATGAGACAGGATCTCACTCCGTAGCATTGACTGGCCTCAAACTATAGAGATCTGCCTGCCTTTGCCTCAGAGAGCTGGGATTAAAAGTGTGTGCCTCCATACCTAGCTGATTTGCATTTGCAAAATACCAAAGTGGACATTGAGATGGGCTATCTAAAGCTTGAGTGTAAAAAGGAACTCAAACTCTTTCTGCTTTATTGCCACAAGAAATTCTGAGAAACTGCTATTTATATGTGGTATGTGGGGGAGGTGTGCAACCATGTGTGCACATATGAAGGCCATATCTGATTAGATATCTCTCTCTCTCTCTCTCCTTTACTTCTTGAGGCAGAGTGTCTGGAAGAATCCAGAGCTCAGCTATGTGGCTATACAGGGTGGTTAGAAAGCCCTGGGGTGCTTTTGTCTCTCCCTTTCATCTCTGGGGTTTTAGGTGTGTGCCCCCACATCTGACTTTTTATGTGGGTGCTAGGTATCAGAACTCAGGCCCTCATACTTGGGCCATAGGCACTTTACCCACTGAACATCCCCATCCATGGTATACTTATATTTGTTGATTTGTGGATATGTGTGTGTGTGTGTGTGTGTGTGTGTGTGTGTATACACGTCAGAAGATAGCTTTTGGGAGTTGGGCCTTTCCCTTCACCAAGTGATCGCAAGCATCCAACCCAGGTCTCCAAGCTTGGTAGCAACTGCCTGGAAAAGCAGAGATCAGTCAAGACATAGATTTCCAGCTTTCATGAGCTGTCGCCCTTGCTGGGGAGGCTTAGTGTTGATGTGGTGCTGAGTTATTTCTGTTCCTGTAACTAACTCCTTACCCATTCTCCAGTAAGCCACCCCAGTAAAACTCACTGGCTTATCAGGTTCATCACTTTGCTCTGTCACTGATTCTCTGTCTGGGGTGAACAGATTTTTTTTTTCATGTCTACCCAGAAATAGAATTTTGGAGTGTTGGGAATATTTTATTGTTTCATGGGGTGCCATTTACATGGTTCTGTTCAATCACAAAAATTCACTGAAATGTATGCTTAAGGATTAGGGTACCTTTGCTGCTTCAGTTCAATATAAAGTTAATTGAAGACTTGGATGTTTTTGCCTCACTCTCCTGAGATTTGGGATTACAGACACGACCACCATGCCCAGTGAGAGTAGCTGTTTTAGCTTCAGCAATGTCTATGGTTACTGATATTACTCATCTTTGTCGCCTAAATGGAGCCACAAACAGGTAATGGGAAAAGAAATGGGTGTAGTTGTGTTTCCTATAAAGCTTTACAAAATCAGGCAAACCAGCTGTTTGTGGATTCTAGTTATACCCTCCCTTGCATACCATTTAAAACTTCCATTTTAAATTTAAATACCTGCAAAAGATGTGTTCCAATGCATTGTGGGTTTAAAAAAAAGGTTTATTTATTTATTTTATTTATATGAGTACACTGTAGCTGTCTTCAGACACACCAGAAGAGGGGATCAGATTTTTTTAAAGATTTATATATATATATATTTATATTTATTTATTTATTTATTTAATGTATGTAAGTACACTGTAGCTGTATAGATAGTTGTGAGCCTTCATGTGGTTGTTGGGAATTGATTTTAGGACCTCTGCTTTCTCTGGTCAACCCCTCTATCTTCATTCAGTCAGCCCTGCTCACTCAGTTCCTGTTTGCTCCGGCCCAAAGATTTATTTATTGTTATACATAAGTACACTGTAGCTGACTTCAGACCCACCAGAAGAGGGTGTCAGATCTCATTATAGGTGATAAGTGAGCTACCATGTGGTTGCTGGGAATTGAACTCAGGACCTCTGGAAGAGCTGAGCCATCTCTCCAGCCCACCAATGTATTGTTAATGTTTTAGATTTTTATTTTTACCAATGTGTACATATGTAGTCCCTGAACACACCATGGTGTGACTGTAGTGCTAAGACACAACCTTCAGAAGCATGTTCTTGCCTTCTACCATGTGGTTTCTGGGAATTGAACTCAAGGTGTTAGGCCTGGTAGCAAGCACCCTTCCTCTCTGAACCATCCTGTTGGCCCCTTACTTTCAATATTGACATTTGAGCCAGGCAGTGGTGGCACATGCATTTAATCCCAGCACTTGGGAGGCAGAGGCAGGTGGATTTCCAAATTCAAGGCCAGCTTGGTCTATAGAGTGAGTTCTAGGACAGCCAGGGCTATACAGAGAAATCCTATCTCAAAACAAAACAAAACAAAACAAAACCCAAAAACCAAAACAAAACAAATATTGACATTTGAAAATAAGACCACGGCTAGGGAGATGGCTGAGCAGTTAAGGCAGTAGCCATAAAAGCAAGAGGACTGGAGTTTGGATCTACGGAGCCTATTAAATGCCAGTTGAATGTGGAAGCTAATTTGTAGTTCCAGCCTAGGGTGGCCGGGCCAGGGAACACCCTAAGTGCATTCAGCAGCACTAGCCAAATTGTTTTGACTGACAGACCTGGGTTCAATGACGAAGGTAGAAGAACAATCAAGGAAGGATCTTGATATTAACCTTGGGCATCCACACATATACCCATGTGAGAACAGACATGCATATACTGTACACATGCAAACAAACACAAGAACGAGAGTTGGATACCTTGCTGGTCGTGGAGGGACAAGCCTGTTGACTCTAGCTCTGGGGAAGCAGAGGAAGGAGGATCTGGAGGAGTTCAATGGTAGCCTGGGCTACATGAAAGATCCTACCTCAAAACCCCACCACCAACAGCAACCACAAAAGAGTTGGATATTTTACGTATTTTTTTCTCCTGGAACACCTGTCTTTCTGTCAGCCTAAGAAAGAACACTTATTAAGCCACCTTATCTCCTTTTCTGCAACACAAAAGATCAATTAAAATTATTTTTGCTTTCTAATCATTATAAAATTATTCTAGATTGAACAATGATCGAAATTATGAAGACCTTGATTTTTTTCAAACATATTTTACACTACGAAAAGTCATTGTTAAACCTAAAAAAGTAAAACTTGAGTGGAAATGTATCTTTTGTATGTGTATTTAGAACAGCATCTGGCTAAGAAGCCCAGGCTAGCCTTGAATTCACAATCTTTATGTTTTAGCTCTATGAGCGCTGAATTACAGGCATCTGTAATCTGGTCAAATGGGTAGTTTTCAAGTAAAGGGTCTAGTCTGGTTTCACTGACACCATCTGAGTCCAGATCATTTGGGATGGTTCCATATTGCCCCAGGGGATTCCTAGCGATCTACGCCAACACAGCAATATGAAGGTCATTGCTATGTGGCAGCTACGTCCTCTATCTAAAAGCCCGGGACTTGCTCCAGAAGCTAAGTCAGGACCATAAGATGTGTGAGTGTGTGTGTGTGTGTGTGTGTGTGTGTAAGCATATTTCAAGACAAGCCCTGAGCGGGGTACAGGGGATTCCAAACGCAGGTTAAGGGCCTTCTGTGGCCAAGGCCTTCAGAGAAGACAAGCCTCAGCCCAGGACCAGGCTCTGTAGCATGCAGAATTTATGGCTAACTTGTGCTTCTTGCCGGGGGTGGGGTGGGGTGGGGTGGGGTGGTGGGGTGGTGGGGTGGTTTCCAAACCAACATGAGGAAGAAAACCCCAGAATTTTTCAGTGGTGGTGGATGAGAGCACAGATGACCTCCGACCCATCCCAAGCTTACTCTGATTTAAATGAAATTCATTTCATCAATTTATTTTTTTACACGTGTGTGTGTGTGTGTGTGTGTGTGTGTGTGTAGTGTATGCTGCACTGTGTATTCACAGATGTCCCATGCTTCCCTCTTTTACATTCCGCTTTACCGAGGCAGGCAGGGGTCTTTAACTGAACCCAGAGCTCACCGATTCTAGGTAGTCTAGCTAGCCTGTTTACCCCAAGACCCCTCCGTCGTTGCCTCCTGAATTTGGGATTACAGGTAGCTGCTATGCCTGGTCAGCTTTTACATAGTTTGGGGGATAAGGACTCTGGCTCTCAGACCTGTATTTGACTAAGGGCTTTACACACTGCGCTCTCTCTCTAAAAGGAACGTTTTTTTACCTAGGGCTTGGCACATGCCTGTAATCTCAGTACTTGGAGGACACAGACAAGAAGATGAGGAGTTCAAGGTTATCCTTGGCTAGTTCATGAGTCAAAAACAGAACAAACAAAACCCCAAAAGGCTGGAGGGGCTTGCAGGGTCCTATCCCTGCCCGTGGATTTATAGGCAGTTAATAGTTGCCAGGGGAAGAACTACATTTTCTTCAGTGGTGTAACCGCTGGTAAAGTAAGGTGAGCATGCTTTTGATAACACTAATAAAACCCAGAGGACCACAGAAAGATATGAGAGAGGGAGAGAGAGGGAGAGGAAGAAGGAGAGAGGGACGAGGAGGGGAGGGAGAGGGAAGGAGGGAGGGAGAGAGATAAACTAGGTTCTAGACTGATTTTGCTCATACCATCTGTGTCCGGATCATTTGGGATGGCTCCATGCTGCCCCAGGGGATCCCCAGGTATCCACGCCAGCGCAGCAATAGGAAAGTCATTTGCTCTGTGGCATTTATATCTCGCTCTGAAAGCCCTAGACCTGTTCCAGAAGCTCAGCCACGGCCATTTCTCTCCAGGAAATCGCTACATAGTGAGTTACAAAACCAAAAAGAAAGAAAGAAGGGACAAGCCGGGAAGAGGAAGTGGAAATGGGACGGGGACAATAGAGGGTAATGAAGGCTGAAATACGGTCAGAATATATTATAAACACCGATGAAAATGTAATAATGAAACCTATTATTAAGTACAATTAATATATGCTAATAAAATCATTTTTTAAGAGGAAATTTTGTGTGTCCTGCCGAAGGACCGTCAGCAGGGCTAGAAAGCCCCAGCCCACCACCTACTCTGGAGCCAGGGGCTTTGATTAAACAGCTCTTTACACTTAAAAATGGCTGGCGCGCGGCGCACTGGGTGGTGGTGGTGGTGGTGGGGTGATGGGGAGGGGGGAGGAGGGAGAACAGCTGCGCCTGAAAATCATTTAACTTTTGTCTCCACTGTCCGTAAATAGACATCTATTAGAACAAGCTACCCGTAGCTGCGTTCTTCTCACAAGCGAGCCTTTAGGAGTTGCTACAGAGGCCAACGTTGTACACAACTAAAATATTTACTAGTCTTTGGTCGCACTTTGCCAAGAGTTGAGGCGACTTTCCCGAGCCAGTTTTTTCCAGGCACACCACAGACGCTAGGGTTAAAACTGCTGTGTGTGTATGCCCCGTGTTCCTCAGGGCAGGGAGTCACCCCAGCACGGCACAGTCAAACTAAAAACCCAGGCAAGGCGATCCCTGGGGAGGCCAAGTCCAAGGGGAAAGTACAGGCTGGGATGTCCCGCTCCCATGGGGGGACAAGAAAGTTCTGTGTTCTCAGCTGTCCCATCTGTCGAACCGAAGGGGTTGAAGGCTTCTGTATCTAGATCTGAGCCAGAAGGATCCTGGGTACCGGCCAGCCTTTTCCTCGGATCACACATCAAGACGCATGTCCTCCGAGACTAGCCCGAAGATCCCCGTTCCCCCTCCAGTGCCCCCGAAGCCCTGCGCCCCACTTTCTCCCTCGTACCTATGGCGTTCACGGTCAGCTCGGCGGAGGCCCCGGCACTCAGCAGCCAGGCCCCAGCGCACAGCAGCGGCAGCGCAGCCCACATCTCGGCGCTCACTGCCCGGTCCCGTGCCCTCCGAGCCCAGCCCGTGGGAAGGAGGTGGGGCGATGCTGGCCACCGCCTAGGTGATGCTGGGCTCTCTCCCGCCCCCCTGCGGCCATAACACTTCTGCTCTTGGTAAGAAGGGCTCTCAGGGCCGGACTCTGAAGACTAGTCCCTGCCAAACGGGAGGAAGCACAGCCTAATCCCAGTTTTCCTGTTTGTCCCCATCCCTGTTAACTCCTTCTCCACGGAGGTTTCTTGAACCATAGCTCTCCGGCCTTCCCTACAGCTTGGAAGGAAGTAACCAGAGGGCTCTCTGGACTGCTCACCCCAACAGGCATTGGGTTGGTTCCAAGGAAGTCACAATGTAACACCAGGCCTGGCACTCATACCTGCCATGCATGGAGGCGGGGTTATTCCCACGTGGATCATTGCCTTGCCAAATGGCACGTTTTTTTTTACTTCCTACTTTGCAAACGGGGAAACTGAGGCCTTAGGGCTAGATGGATCGTTTTTTCCCATAGGAAGTCTGAGCCTACTGTAGCATTTCTTTCCCTCTGTCCTTCCGTCCCTCCACCCCTCTGTCTCTCTCTCCCTCCCTCCCTCCCTCTCTCCCTCTCTCCTTCCTTTCTTCTTTTCTCTCCTTTCTTTCTTTCCCTTCCTTCCTTCCTCTCTCTCTCTCTCTCTCTCTCTCTCTCTCTCTCTCTCTTTCTTTTTTTCTTTCTTTCTTTCTTTCTTTCTTTCTTTCTTTCTTTCTTTCTTTCTTTCTTTCTTTCTTTCTTTCCTTCTTTCATCTTATAGCCTGCCATATAGCCCAGGCTGTCCTTGAACTTGTACCCTTCCTGTTTTAGCCTCCTTTACAAGCATCCCCTGGCAGCCCATGGCATTTTGAGGAAGGCAAAATGACCTTCCTCTCCTGAGATTTTGGGTCAGATTTTGCCTTTCTGGTGCCGGGGGAACAGATTCCAGAGGTCTTTTAAAATTAAGTCTAGTACGGGTGTTCTCTATCTTTAAAAGGGGCCACCTAAGACCATCTAAAAACACAGATATTTATATTATAATTTATAACAGTAGCAAATTTACAGTTATGACATGGCAGCAAAAATAATTTAATGGTTGGGGGTCACCATAACATGAGGTCACAGCATTAGGAAGGTTGAAAACTACTGGTCTAGTGGATTTGACCAGTTTTCAGAACTCTATTTAAGAAGATTTGGGACTAGGGATGTAACTCAGCGAGCATGGCCCAGCATGCACAAGGCTCTAAGTTCAATGCCTAGTACTTCTAGAAACACACACACACACACACACACACACACACACCACAAATAACCAAACAGACAAACCAAACCAAGAGCTGCCACACAAAGGCATGTCTTTTGGATACTCTGGACATGTGGACACTGAATCTACACTGATCAGTCCTGACAGGCCTGGAGTATGGCTCCAAGGGCAGATAGTGTGCAAAGGGCTCCCATTTTAGAATTTCTGACTTGATGTGTTTCAATTTTGAATTTTGAGCTTTTTCCAGGCCAGCAGCTTCAGTGAGCTGCCGGTCCAGTCAGCAGCGATACTGAGGCAACGCAGCTGACATTCTGAAGCAAACTATAAGAGGTAAATGGCTTGAGCTGTCTTTGGTCTTCATTATGTAATGGGTTTTATTTGTCAAATGGTCTTGCCTAACTGTTGGCGAAGGTTGGCTTTTGAGCACATTTTCAGTAAGCCGGGCAAAGCTGTGATGTTTGGTAAATTGGATCTATAATAAAACACACTCTTGATTTAATAGTGTTTTCAACTATGGAAGCTGAAGAGTATATGCATTTTATTTATTATACATGTTTTCCTTTTTGCCAAACATATGCATGCATGCATGCACTTTTAATTGTGGTCATGTGTATGTGCAGGTGTTTCATGCAAGTGAGTGTGCACATGTATCTTGAGGACCAAAGTTGACCCTAGGTGTCTCTCTTGATCATTTGCTTTATTTAGTGAGCAGATTCTAGCTATTCTAGCCAGTCAGTTTCCTATGGTTGTGCTCCTGTCTCTGCCTCTTGAATGCTGTGATTAAAGAGAAGGCACCTTAGAGGCAGAGACAGGTGGCTTTCTGAGTTCGAGGCCAGTGAATTCCAGGACAGTCAGGACTACACAGAGAAGAGAAACCCTGTCTTGAAAAACCAAAAGAGAGAGAGAGAGAGAGAGAGAGAGAGAGAGAGAGAGAGAGAGAGAAAGAGAAGGCACCAAACCTGTTTGTGTTTTAGTGGGTTCTGGAATCTGAAGTCTGGTCCTCACACTTATTGGACAAGTATCTTACCGATACACTGAGCCACCTCTCCAGCACTTGTACTTCTGATGAAGCAGATGCTCTTCTGGAGGAGAGCGGTGCTTCGAAGACAATGTCTCTGAAGTGAGCCTGCACTGTTTGGAGTGTAAATTCCTGGTCTGATGAAGATGTCCTCAATTGCAGCTGTCCTACCCTGCAGGGTGCGGAGATCGCCTCACCCTTCTGTCACTCTGGCCTTCTAGAGAGCAGCAGGATTGAAGGACCCTGCATATTGAATTGGCCCAGGGCTGGTCCGATGGCTTAACAATCGTAGATCATCCAGAGGGCAGAGGCCCCTGGAATAGTGAGAAGTGGAGGCTACCCACCTGGTCTTTTGGGGACCAATGTGTCTTTCTAGCTTTACCACAAATTCCAGCTGTCACCTGAACAAACGGTTTGCTCTCAGAGGACTTTAGTTTCCTCATCTGCAAAATGAGTTAAGAGTCCTTGTCTCTCAGCAGGGTTAAATAGAATCACAAGAAAAGTGTCCCAGGGGAGCCCTGAGCATGACCACATGTGGGCTTCTCCAAAGTCCAGAGGCAGTCGGCGTCCTAAGCTTGTGGCACCTGACTTTTATTTTATTTTACTTTTTATTCTTCTCTCAGATATTATATCTGGATCGAAGTTTCCCCTCCCTGCTCTCCTTCCAGCCCCCACTAGCTGCCCCTTCCCTTAGATCCACCCTTCCTCTACTTCCCTTCAGGAAAAGGAAGGCCTCCCAGGGATAGTAAACAAATATGGCACACCAAGTTGCAATAAGACTAGGTACATCCCTTCATTAAAACCAGTTGAGGCAAGCCAGTAGGAGAAGAAGGGTTCCAAAAGCTGTCAAAAGAGTCAAGGACAACTGCTCCAATCAGAAGACCAAGTTATACACTGTAATACAGATTTAGAGGACCTATGTCAGATGCATGCAGGCTCCCTGATGTCAGTTCAGTCTTTGTAAGCGCCTATAAACCCTGATTAGTTGGTTCTGTGATTTTCCCTGTAGTGTCTTTGACACCCCCCCCCCCCCCCCCCGGCTCCTACAATCCTTTCTTTCCCTCTTCTGCAGGATTTCCTGAGTGTTTGGCTGTGGGTCTGCATCTGCTCCCACCAGTTGGTGGATGAAACCTCTCTGATGACAATTATGCTAGGTTTGGGTCTACTAGTATAGCTTAGTATTATTAGGAATCATTTCATTGACTTTTTTTTTCTATTTTTTTTTTGGTTTTTTTTTTGTTTGTTTTTGTTTTGTTTTGTTTTGTTTTTTTGAGAATTGTGTTTAGTTCTGTCATGGGTCTCTGGGCAATGTCAGGAGTGGGCTCCCTCTCCTGGCATTGGGTCTCAAGCTGAATCAGTCATTGGTTGGCCATTCCTACAAGTTGTGTTTCTTGGTACCTGCTTTGATGGTGAAATTCGTCTGCCCTACTGAAGTCAGCTGGCTTTTGCTATGAGTATTCCTCTCCAGGGACCTTGGCTTCTATGCATCTGCAGTGAAGATATTGAAGGCTGGTACTGGTGGCAGAACTTGGTGGGGACAGGGTCTGGGTAGACTCTGCAGGTCCCTTTCTTCAGGTCATCTGGTCAAACAAATTCTGAGTACTGCTGGGAAGGGACTTTACATCTGAAATTAATCCCAAATTAACTGACTTTAAGGCATGATCATTTTGGGAGCCTTGTAATTAATCATGGGACCCTCCAAGGCAGAATGTTGTAGGGTATCCACTAGAGAAGACTGCTCGCTCTACATGGGTTTAAGCCAATAGAAAGCCTTTATTAGCTGGCCAGCGATTATCTCAGGGTGAGCTTTTAAGCACAAAACCCATATTCTGGTTGACATACTTCAGTTAACAAGCATAGTTAGCCAGAGGCGGAACTACAGAGGCCAAAAGCAAGGTTAGTAGTATATTTAGAGACTTTCCCAGAACTATGGACTTTGATGGATCAAGTCTTTGTTTTCATTTGGCAAGTGGTGCTGTCTCCACGATAAGTTTTGTGGCCTGAGTGGTATTTCCATAATTGGAGCCAGTTGTGCTAAAACCTGGGGCTTCGAGGGTCTGAGACCCTGTTACAATAGGAGGAACAGAGGTTCCGTAGAAAATGAGGTCGGAGGAAGTCAGAAGGGGAGGGAAAATTGGGCAGAGAGGAAAGACTGGGGCTGTAAATCAGTTGGTAGTATATTTGCTTAGCATGCAGGAAACCCTGGGCGTAGTCTCTAACATTAGCTGAGGGGGCGGGGTGGTGACACCTGCCTTTAATCTCAGCACTCCTGGCGGGAGGCAGAGTGCTTGAGCTTGAGGCCAGCCTGGCCAAGAAGGCCAGGGCTACACGGAGAAACCCTGTCTTGGAAAACAAAAGCAAAACAACGACAAAGTCTAGCACCGTATCAAACAGCACCGTAGTCTATGCTTGTCATCCCCGTACTCTAGAGATAAAGGCATGGGGATCAAAAGGACAAGGTCATACTCGGTCACAGGGAGAGTTTAAAAGGCCCGGGGCTAGGCTACAATAGACTTTATCTAAAAAGATAAAAACAAGCAACAACTACAAACTAAGGAAGGGATGACGCAGGAAGTAAAGCGGAGAGCTTAGAATCCCAAGAATCAGAGGGCACAAGCCAAGGAAAACAGGTGGACTCTGTGCAGGAAGTAGCCTTGCTTGACTCCAGCTGAGGAACTGGAGTCCTGTAACAACACGGAGCTGAGTTCTGTCAACAATCTAAGTGAGTTCAGGAGCTAGTTCCCCTCTAGGTCCTTGAGAAAGGAGAACTCTCCCTGGCTTTTTCATTTTGACTGTGGAGACATCAGGTAGGGAGCATCATCAAGACCATGTGATCTCTGAACGACAGGCTGTTTGGGAGTATGTGTGTGTGGCTCCCAGCCTCTAGGTCTGCAGCAATGACTATGCAGCAATGACTATGTAGCAATGAGGAAGTGAGACACACAGTCAAGTGCTTTCCTCTGTTGACAGAAAGCTGGAGAAAGCGTTAAGAGGTCCAGCAAAGGAAAGGCCAAGAGGACAGGCTTCATGGTTTAAGAGTCACTGCCTCCAAGCACCACAGGCTTCACAGGGATGAACACTGGGAGTAACGGACTCTATTCTCACACAGATGAGGTGACTGAGCTGTGAGCGACTAGGCTAAGATCACAACGGATCTGGGAGTGGAGCATGGGATTCCTGGATAACTGAGCACAGAGCTCTAGGCTTAGTTAGGAAAGTGCAAGCAGAAGGAAGTTCAACTGAGTTCAACTCCCAGTACCTGTATAAAATCTGGGCCTCTTGACTGAAGTGTATATTCACATTACTGTTGAGGAGGAAATAGGCATATCCTTTGTGATTGATGGCCAACCAGTCTAATTGAATCTTCACACTCCAGGGAAGGTCTTTGCCAGACAAAACAGGGTAGATGGCATCTGAAGACAATACCCAAGGTATTTTTATGTTGAGCTCCGTTTTCCACATGTATCACACACATGTACACACACACACACACACACACACACACACACACGCACTGTGAAACTGTGACAGTAGATGAAGGAAACAGACTTGTCTACCTTTCCAACCTCCTACGCCCAGAATCCCAGGCAGTCTCAGGAGGGCTTTTGAGTACAGCCAATGCCAGCTTCTGGTCTCTATAGCCAAGCTGTCTGCAGAATTTGTCCTGGTGGCTAGTCTCCACACCCATTTTTTTTTTTTCTTAAAACAAGTTTGCTGCCTTTCTGTCCCCTCAACTTTTTCTCATCTCAGACTGTTACCTACAGCCTTCCAGAGTTAACATTTTAGCAGTAGACTGGGTTGTGAGCAGATTCAACCTTGTGCTCAACCCACGGTATCTTGTTATGACAACAATGACTGTAGGAACAAGATGGTGGCCACCGGTCAAGTGGAATTTTGTCATTTGATGCTTGTAAAAACCCTGCCACGTTTCTTTCAATAATTTTATTTTTTAAAGTTAAAGATATGCATATTATTGTGTGTGTGTGTGTGTGTGTGTTTGTGTGTGTGTTGTGTGCATATTTGTGCCACAGCATGTAGAAGCCAGAATCCAATTTGTAGGAGTTGGTTCTCTCCAATTGTGTGGGATCCAGAATTCATCCATCTAGACTCAGGCCATCTGGCCTAGTGGCAAATGCCTTCATTACCTGAGCCATCTGGCTGACCTCCCTTTTTAGTTTTTTATTAGAATATATTAATTACATACAATAATAGATTTCATTATGACATTTTCATACTTGCATATACTATATTTTGATTATATTTATCCCCACAATTCTTTCTTGACTCTATTGTGGCATTCAAATCCACTGAGAGAAATCAGAGATTTTAGACTCAATTCAAATTTAGATTAAATGAATTTACTCTTACTGCTAGCAGAAGGACTTAGAGCCAGTACAGTGTGCTGTGCAGAGGTAGAGGGTAAGAGACATTAAGGGCTGACAACAGTTTTATGCCCAGAGGACCAACCTCCTCCTCTGGCTCCCTTGGGAACCTGTACTACGAGCACATATAGACACATACATATGAATACAATTTAAAATAAAATAAATACTTTTAAAGTATGCATTCAATTTTCTTAAGTAAATAGAATTTGAATTATTTTATTGATTTTTGTTATATAAAATATAAAAATATAGCAAGTATTACGCTAGATAAGACTTCAGATGCTGGTTGGCTAAATGGCTCAGCATTTAAGAGCACTCGCTGCTCTTCCAGAGGTCCTGAGTTCAATTCCCAGCAACTACATGGTGGCTCACAATCATCTGTAATTAGATCTAATGCCTTCTTCTGGTGTGTCTGAAGATAGCTACAGTATACTCATAAATAAAATAAATAAATAAATAAATAAATAAATAAATAAATAAATAAATAAATAAAAAGGGCTGGCAACAGAAAGGTATGCATTACAGATGGCCAGGTAACTCACAGCTGGGCAAGAAAATTGTTTTACTCCTTCAGTGTCTTTCCTTCCCTCTGTCAAAAAGACCATCCCCTTTCCTGTAGTGAAAAGCTGATTTTACAGAAGCAAAGGTGGCTGTCAGCACCTCACCTCCCATTATCTTTATTCTTATCTCACCTGCAGGCCTCTAGGATCTCCCAGGATTTCCGGAGCAAAAATGTTAACAGCCCTTAAGGGATACCCAGCTCCATATTAAGTTTCTTTAGTCATCACAGGATCTGTGTAAATTATTACTTATGTCTGAGAACTTGAGTGACTGGGACAGAGCAGTTCAGTCCTAGGCAGGGAAAACTGCAGTGCCATAAAGTCAGGAGGCACGGACCTGGGCTGGCTGTCACAGCCTACAGTTCCGCTCTCAATGGCCTTTTCAGTTTGCAGTGGGTACAGTAAAAAACCTAGGTTATTGACAAGAGCTTGGCCACTTACCTGTCGTTATAGCACTGAAGAAAATGTCTCTCCCTATCTCAGCAACTGTTAACTGCCTGTACACATGACAGAGGGGTCCGGCCTCATGATCTCCCTATTCCCACTCCATGACAGGATGGTGATAGGCCCTCTTTCTTCTTTCTTCCTCCCTTCCTCTCTCCTTCCCTCCATCCCTCTCTCCCTCTCTCCTTCCCTCCCTCCCCCCCCCCCCCTCCCCCCCCCCCCCCCCCCCCCCCCCCCCC
>JADRCD010219820.1:7347-31021 GCA_019843815.1 Montemys delectorum
AGAAGAAGAAGAAGAAGAAGAAGAAGAAGAAGAAGAAGAAGAAGAAGAAGGAGGAGGAGGAGGAGGAGGAGGAGGAGGAGGAGGAGGAGGAGGAGGAGGAAGAGGAGGAAACTATGATGATGACGACAACGACCTTGCTAAATTTAGCCTTCTATCTGTCCTCTTTCTCCTTTGAGTGCCCTATTGATGTGTTCATTCATTTAACCATCTCAGACGTATGAGAGCCGAATCTTCCCTGCACCCTCTTCTCGCCAAGAGAATACTTCTGATCTGTTTACTCCTGATTTTAACAGACAACAGTTTTATATGCAGACACGATGAAATTAACTTGCACAATACACAAGGAGTTTCTGTGATTAAGGGGAAAATTCATGAAAATCACATCAAACAATGCTATTCGGTATCACAAAAGGCTTATTGTGTGAGAGCTGGAGAGGTGGTCCACTAAGTAAAATGCCTACACTACAAGCATGAATCTGGGTTTAAATGGTGTCCTGCATCTGGTCGTGGAGGCCCGATACTGGAAGTTTGACTGCATGCCCCACCCCCGCCCTGCGAGTTCTGGGCTGTGAGAAGCCACAGGACCCTGCTCTGGGGGTGGGAAAATGCAGTCTGGGGTCTCCGCAGAACTGCCAGAGTTCAGCTTGGACTCCTGAGCACCACACAAGCTGCTGGGTGCTGCGGAAGAGCTGAGATCACAGTGGAGGCCTCCCGGTAGGCTCTAGTCAAGGGCCAAAGGGGGAAAGGCAGGAGGAGAGAGCTCTGACTGGGTCTCACAGAGATGAGAGTCCTTGGCTTGTTCAGGCAGGCGGTTTGGCTTGGCTTGGCAGTGACCATAGCTGGAAGTGCTGAGAGGCCGTGCTGCGGAAGGTTAGACTTGCAGCTCTTCGGGGAAGACCTGCTCCACTGCTCCAGCACAGTGGATCCCGATGAGAAGAGGCAGCCCAAGGTTTTAAGGCATTTATTGCCATGGCGGAGAATTGTGATGAGTGAAACCTTACCCCCTTTTTTCTGGGCAGGCTGAGGTTAGGAAGGGGAGCTAAGAGGGTAGTAGAGGCAGAGAAAGGCAGAGAGTTGGAGAGAGTAGAGAAGCAGAAGCTGGCCATGGCCAAGTGGAGAGAGGGGGGAAGGGAATGAGGAGAGAGGGGGAGCAAAAGGGCAAGAGGGAGAGGCAAGAGTAAGAGAGTAAGAGAGAGAGAGGAGGGAGCAAGCAGCCCCTTTTATGGTGGACAAGGCCTACCTGGCTATTCCCAGGTAACTGTAGGGAGGAGCACACATGGCTATTGCCAGGTAACTGTGGGGGTGGAGTCCAGACTGGGGCTTGGGGCATTGCCTTACATGACTGATGGCCACAGAATTATGGAGAGCTGGAGCCTCGTGTCAGGAGCCTTGTGTCAGGAGCCCAGTGTCTGGGGGCATGGCAAACAGCCTTCCATTTCTTACAGGAACACCTGCTGGGTCTCCAGGGTTTTAACCTAGCTCAACCAGAAAACAGGCTGTCTTCCATGGTTCCACACATCAGAATCTGAGTTAATCTCTAAAATGCCCCCCCCAGTCCAGGTGCGTGTGTCAGAAGGCATTTGTAATTCCTGGGGATGCTGAGGCAGGAGGATCCCTGGGGCTTGTTGGCTAGTTAGTTTTACAAAATGGATAAGTTCTACCTAGATTCAGTAAGAGAATGCCTCAAAAGACAAGGTGGAGAGTGATATCTAATGTTAACCTCTGGCCTCCACAGTCATGTACTCATTTATATACATACATAAAGAATACACACACAAACACACACATAAACACAAACACACATACACACACAAATACACAAACACACATACACACACAAACACACATATATACACACAAATATACACACACACACACAAACACACACACACAAACACACTCACACACACACACACACACACACACACACACATTTTCTGGGGGGTAATTTAGCCATACATATAAAAAACATTTTTAAAAGCTCGTGTTCAAGTGTTGACTATTCCATACAACAAAGGAAGTAAAAGGAACAGAAAATGAACTGCAAAGCGGTCAGTCTGTGGAGGGTTCTGTTGTCCTACCTTGGTAAATATTGTTAAATAACAGGTGAAGAATGTTTTATTAAGTGCCTTAGAATTATAGACTCATTCTGCCTTGAAAAGCCTTTTAATGATTTAAGGAATTTAGCCTAATCAAATAATGAAAACATTAAAAAAAATACTCACTTCAACATTTCATTGTTATTCATTTTTTTGTTTTACTTTTAATGTTCTGAAATATATAGTCATAATTAGATTCTTGTAAATGATATGATCAGGGTATAAGTAAAGAAATATAATGTTCTCTGATAAGGCAGAAGGGATATCTAGGAAGGAGAGACAAGAGAGAATGAAAACATACCACCAACAGTTGGGAAGGGTGTGACTGCAACTGTCCCCAGATCTACTTTATGGCTGCAGATGTGAACTTTGCTGACTTTACATGGTGGCTGTGCATAGGTGTTTTAAAAATGTGCATGGAAATTATATCACAACAACCTGATGTGAAGCTGCTGTGTGGTTAAGTCCACACAACATAAAGCTTTGATCTTCTAGTGGCTGAGAGCTTTGTGCGCTCTACTGAACCCTTCTTGGGAGAAGAAGGCAAAAAAAGAAGAAAAACCTCATTCCATGAAATGCCCTGGAATCAACTAAGATGTCAGGCAGACAGCCCTGTCAAAGCAGAGCCATGATCCCTTCATAATGATCTCCAACAAAAAGGAAAACTCTAAGTAAATGTCCTAGCTTCTCTTCCACTGGCTTGACTTAAAAACAAACAAACAAACAAACAAACAACAAAAAACAAAAACAAAAAAAACAAAAAACAAAAAAAAAAAAAGCCAGTCATTTGGGGTCACAGGCCTGGGTGATGCATCATTAGCTTCACAAGAGCTTTGCAATAGACAACAGCCTCAGTGTGTGACTTATGATAACAACTGCCTAGGTTACTTCACAAAAACGCGAAGATCCCTTTTGATAAAATCACTGAATCTACATTTGAACATGTTGAAGTCAGGCTGGTGACGAATTGATGAAGAGGCCTGGTATCCCTGTTGTCTGTCCCCACTGCTTCCTCTACCTTTGGGTCAGAAATTACTTAACTCTATGTGTAATTTCGCTGATAGAAGGAGAAACTGACCTGCTGTCCATTTGAAGAGGTACGTATTTCTCTTCCCTCACTCTCATCTTTCAGCAGCTCAAGTACCTAACATCCTCAACTTTATCATAAATCTCAAAATGGCCCAGAAGGCCAAGATGTTTTAAAAAGGAGGAACTCAGCCATTCTTAGGTTAATCTGACTGCCCACTGACTTACAAAGTCAGAGCAAAAATAATAGCACACAAGAAGAAAATACCTCCAACGCTCATGGCCAATGGAAAATTGCCAAACTTCAGTACACATCAGCTAAAACTTAAAAAAGGGAACTCCATCCATCAGTACCGAATCCTATTGACTCCTCCTAACAATTTTGGCTTTGCCTGTGTGCCCATAGTACTTGACTGGGTCCTACTTCCACACCACGAGATCCCCTCCATGCTAAATGTGAAACAGGAAAACACGTCCCAACTACCTGTCAGTATCCTGAAGATTTTGCATTATCTCAACTAGCAGTGAGTGACAGACTCTTCAAGAAAATGAGACCTTGCCTTTCTAACGACGCTCTGAGCGTCTGGACACAGTCAGAATTCCTGCTCTGTCTTCACTAAGATTCACCTCATTAAAGGCCGCTGGCTTCCTGGGCTCTCTCTCTCTTTGGTGATGACAGCTGTGCCACTGCAGAGCATTTCCAGGGACAAGTAGGGACTCTGTAGATGAGCAATTATTCCCCTCCCTGCTTTAGTTGAACTTCAGCTCAATGCTGTCAGGTGTGGGGAGGATCTGAGAGGAGTTGAGGGATGGGGAAATCATAATCAAAAATATATTGTATAGAAAATTAATGTAATTCAATTTCAAATCCTTTTGTAAAAAGCTAAATGCAACTGGCTATTCCAATGTAAACAGAAACATTTCAAAATCAGAGTACTTTTCCATAAATTACTTTATGTTCCACAGTCTTGGAAGCCAAAACATTTTTCTAAAAGAAAAATGTACATACCAGGAAACAATGTACAAATGTCAATAGGTGTTCTCATTGGGTATTGATTAAGGGAATCAAATATGGCCAACCAATTATTTCATATGTAAAAACCTATAATATGCAAGTACAACAACAGACTTTAAAAGGAGATGTCTATGTAACATTCTTGCTACAATTTAAAAAGAACACTATGACCTACCTTAGAGGAAGGTGAGAGTCTAAATAAATACCAACAACTTACTTGCACTGTGAATAATTTTTCCCTGCATTGCCCAATTAATGTGGCATACCTATCTCGAACTATACATTAGATATAAATGACAGTCCCAGAATCTATGAATTCTAAAACAAGGCAAATGGCAGAAGTTGCATGTTAGTCAATCTTTGTACTGTAGACAGGTTCAGTCAATACATACTTTCCAAAACCATCCAGAGAGGTAATGGAAATACAGGAAAACCTATGAAATAACCAGTTACACTAAGAAAACTACTTATCATAACTATGAAGCTTCATTTATATTACGTGTGTGTGTGTGTGTGTGTGTGTGTGTGTGTATCCCAACAACTTTCTGAATCTTTTATTAATAGAAGTCATAATTAGAGTGAAAAGAGTGTGTTAACACACAAGTTCATATACAACATCTTCTCCCCACCAAAGATTTAATTTTATTAAATATGAAAACAATGTGCCATTGTTATTTAAAATTTGAGAGAAGGCTGGTATATTTCTGCTCCTGCCCACCAGTGACTGAATCTTCCCATTTTTCTAGTGCTGCAAAGAACTTCAACTGTCAGCTCTTCACACAGCTCCCAGAGCTCAGGTTAAACAGTCCCTTCTTAGATATGTTTTCCAAGCACTCACTGACATCCACAGCTCAACCTTTACAATGCTAAGTAATCAAGTACAGAAATAAGCAGTTAGTTGCCTGGTATCAGTCTCCCACTACCAACCTGAATGGTTGGAGAGAAAGTTGCCTTAAATACTCTGGAAAAGTAAATGTGGAGTGAATGAATTACCGTTACTACTTCTTCCTTTAATCAAGAGCTATTACTGAGTAATTATGGAAGAATGGTTTCTTAATAAATGTCTGCAAATGGCTCAACTTCAATCCTCTATCTGACCGAGCCATTCCTCACTTTGTTGAACATTTAGAAATCAATGATAGTGGCACAGCTGTTACAGAGGTAACCAGCTGTGTTTGCACTTAGATTAGGAGGGAATCCATGCCTGGTACTGTAAACTTAGTCAAAATCTCATGGGTGTAGGGTCATAGACCCTAAGACTTGGAACCTTGCCACTACTGTTTAGCTAAATGCAAATGGCACCAAACTGTAGTCTGAACTGTTCATACCAATAGACACATGCTGCTGCAATCCTTAATCAGGGAAGCTTCTCTGTGCACTGAATGAAGGAATCATGATTGTGTAAGATGCTTATGAGGTAAGACCTAAACATAATTTTTATACAACCCCAACTAAGTCTCAGAGAACATATGAAAGGGAGAATGAAAAGCATGTAAAAGCAGGGAAGTATGGAGAAATGCTACCTTCAGCACATGGCACAGCTATTGAAAATACGATTTCACAACAGTCTCAGCTGCCTACACTGGACCTTAAAAAGAGAGTGCCTGTCAATAGCCAGTTATGGATAGGGGAGGATCTCAGGGGTCCTAATTCTTGCCTGCTGAACTATTGGCAGCTGAGGGATTCTGGAGGAGTCACTGTAAGCCTACAAGTCTCTAAGGACCACACAGAATATCATCATGGTTAAAATCAAATCAAGACCGTGATCTGAGCTAAAAATCAGTGGACCACAAAACTAAACAAAAAGGCATGTCCGTAGGGAAATGGCCTTAAGAGGGGAATAGAGGATGACCAGAGTGAAGGGAGATAAGAGGGCTGAGGTGGGAGGGGGGGTAAATCCAATGCACTATATACACGTATGAAAAAGTCAAAGCAAAATTAATTAATAAAAAAGAAAAACCAAAGAACAGAATAAAGAAAAAAATTGGCATCCTCTAACTCCCCCAAATCTTATCTTAGCCTATGCCTACTAATAAAGCTAAATTCTTAACAGTGTTCAATAGTATAACCAGTTACCCAACTCCTTTATTTAAACTTTGAAATATTTGCGATACCTAAGCAAGTTGCCACTCTTATGCCTGATGGTCAAGACTCTTTGGCATCCCTCCTGGATCACCTTGACCTAGCCAACTCTAGGCAAGGACATGACGAGGTCACACAAGACAGAATGTGATGACATATACAAAATGAGCACCAACCTGGAACACGTGTCCTTTAGTTGGCAACCACACTGGAAACAGACAAAAAAAAAAAAAAAAGTGACTAGCGTGGTTCAAGAATTAGAAACAAGTCCATTGAAAGAGCGACCTCAAAACTAACATGAGGGCGCAGAAGTGAAGTAATAGACAATCAGATTTCACCCACATCACTGTTTTAGTTTACTATTCTCTTCCACGGTCACTGTTCCAAAACTAAAGGGAAAACTCCAAAGATCAAAATGCCATGACATAAACCCAAGTCAGCACCTGAGCCCTTTGCTCTAGTGTTGACTGACACCCTGAGTCCATTCTCCTACTCTCCCTGGTCATCAAACTTCTACTGCTTACAAATAAAAAATACAATAGACAAAGGCTAAAGGCTTTTGCTTAGAACTACAGAAAAAAAGTTGAAGTTCACCCTTGGACTTGATCCAGTTTTCTGCCATCAGAAAAATCTTCGTGAAAATAATAAAGATTTCTATTTCATCTGCTTTCCAGTGTATTGTATCTGGATGTATTTGTAGAGATGTGCCTACCCAGTACCCAGCCACATCTCAATTCTTCAATTAACTTCCAAAATTTTAAAATTCAAATAATAAAATAATAAACATAAGACATTTGAAACATAAATTGTTGTAGGTCAGTTACTCATTTCCTCTGTGGCCCATATTTCAAAGAGTACAGTTATAATAATGAAATGAAAAAAAGTATTGGAAGGAGGGGGTAGTAAGTTCTTCATGTAAATAAATGTCTGTGTTGTTTACTTTATAATTTCAAAAATCATGAGTGTCTTTGATTCATAATGCCACAGATATTCAACACAAATTTACAGAATATGAAAAAACAGAACAGTCAAGATTTGGTAGAAGTGTTTACTCTATTAGCAAATGCCACTTGCAAAGCTTCTCCATTGGCCTGCTTTAAATGCATCAATCTAAAAGATTTATCGGTTTATAGTTTGGAAAGATTATGCCAGAGAGTTTTACAAAATCACACAACAAAGCCAAGATCCAATTTATTGCAATGTAGATGAGGGTAAAAATTGGAACTATCTTTCTTTTCAGTTGGGAGAAAATCATGAGAAAAGAAGCAATTGTGTTCTATGATAGACATTCTTTGATGTAAGAATAGAGTATCAATTTGTGCCCTTTCCCTCCTCCAAGTTGCTTCTGTTGTTACTTTCATCTTTCAAATACAAGAAAACTAACACCAGACCAATGAAGACTTCAGTTTTGAAAAAAAAGTAAGCTACTAGGATGCATCCCAGCAATAATTGGGCATAAATATGAGAAAGAATGTGGCATTAAAAAGTATATTATTATTTCTTAAAAGTGTGTTAGTTTCAGGGAGGAAAACACATTCTCCACAGCTGTTGGGCAGAACCAAGCGAGAGGGAGAGATTCGATCCAGCCTAGCCTCTAGGGGGGTGGAGGGGGGGGATGGTGAGTGTCCGGCTCGGATCTCCTGCCTCCGGAGAATAACCATCCCGAGCCAGGAGTCTGTCAAAGCAGGAACTCGTTTTAATGTATCAATCTTCTCTTTATAAAGGGCTCAGAGAGAAGGTGGAGTTTTCTGCTGAGGTGAAATGACATAGGGGGAGGGGAAAGTTGAGGAAGGGTATGGGGTGACAAAGTTACTCTACTCTAGTCAGCAGGAACTAGGCAAAGGCAGGCTAAAGCAGGTCGTGCTGAGTCACTCCAGTACAGAAGCACTGAGACAGTTTACAAAACTCGAGCCAGTCTCTCGTTTGTCCTCAAGGCCCAAACCAGGGCTAAATAGGGCCCAACACACAGCACTTAAAATAAATACACTATGTCTTAATAAACCTTTGATATGCCTGCATGTGAGCCATCAGGAGGAATGTCCAGTGCACTGCATGTACACAATGACCTGAGCTCCTAAAAGCCAAGTGACAGCAAAGACATAGAACCATTGTGTTACATCCTGAATTTATTTAAGCAAACCAAGTGTGTTGATAGGAAATCAATTCATCATAAGGCTTTACAAATACAGATAGAAGACACAGAATACCAAGACCCTGAACAGAGAATATGTGAGAACATAGTTCTATGAAATTTAGTCAAGATGCCTGTCTGTTATTTTCCGCCCAGAATCATTCAAGTAGCTTCAATTGATATCAGTCTGATTTACATAAATGCTAATGATTTCGGTAGCCTTGAAGGGATTGTGAGGGACTACAGGGCAGCGCATGGGAGGCCGGGCTTCCTTTGTTATTTCAATACTGCTGTACATTATGAAGAGAAATAATGCCTTATCACATATTTACTGTGACATCAATATAAGATGTGAACTCATTTGCATAGGTTAGTCCTTTGGATATCACAATGTATCTCTGGTCCACCAAGGCTTAAGATTCACAGTGTAGAGGAAAAAGACATGAATTAAAGCATTTCTACTAAAATATATTTTAATAGCTGGTGTTCACAATTTGCATAACAAAAGCCAAATTATACTAATAACCTTATATCATTCTGTGATCCCCTTCCATTGGGGAGAAAAAAAAACATTAATGCTTCTTTCAAAATCATGATGTTCTCAAAGTTAGTACAATTTTACAAATTAATCACAAACCACAACTGTGCATATTTCAAAGCAAACAGAAACCAAACTACATCATTCAAATTTGTGTTTTTATCACAGATCAAGAACCAACAGTTCCACAAATATCATGCCTGTTACACATTTGCTGCAACTTCCAAAATGCTCAGCACTTCATTGTATGGACAGGAAGAAAGGATGCTGCGATGCAGTTTCTCTTTCCTTTAAAGGAAATCATCTTTAACAATCAATAATTGACACGAGTAAAGTGTGTGCTATGCAACCAGCATTCAATACACCAGACACAAGAAGCATGGGGAGCTCTGAAGATATACTGAAGTTACGGATGATTGGGAAGGACATTGCCAAGAGAACCTTCCAGGTATGAGGATTCTGGTGGTCTTATACATCCTGGAATGACGACCACAGAAGTTTCACATGTCTTGACTTTTTTGGTCATCAGTTATTGACAGCTACTCGCCTGGAGAAGGGTCCTCAGGGACATAGAATACTTCAGAAAGACTTGCATTTTTAGCATCTTTAAATTAGTTTACATAGCTTTCTGTTTAACTGAAGCTCTATCATCATGTTTTATTACCCCATACAATGCAATGATAATTCATAATATCAGTGCAACACAAGTCACAAACAGATTATCATAGGCAAAGAATTAAAATATAATCAGGTCATAAAGTTCAATTATGAGGTGAATTCAGCCTCATAATATATCTAATCTAACTCACCATAAGTATTTTAAACTCCAAACCTAAACTTAATGCTTATATAACTCAACTATATATAAATCCACAAAAAAAAACAACTTTTCAGAAAGTTGAATAAGTCAGCATTTTCTAATATTATAAACCTTTAGGAGGAAAACACAACCAGCTACCACCTGTAATATCTTTCTTTCAAGGGCATCCCACTTCTCACCACAAAAATATCAATCGTGTATCATAAAATATTTTTATAGAATATGCAGAAGCTTGCTTGCTTGGCTTCCTTTCCAAGACCATAATGATAAACAAGCATAATCAAAAAGGCACCTATTTTGTATATATCCATATTGTAACCTTAGTATAAACTATATCTACTGAATATAGGGCTGTATTATTAAAGATCACATATATTTTCTTTCTCATTTGACTAAAAGCATTCCACTGGGGGTGGATGATCCTGAAAAGTATGTGTGTCACTTTCTCTCAATTATGGGAAAGGTTTTTCCCTAAGTCCTGGAGTGTTATAGACTCCCCAACACAGAGAGGATCTGTAACCAAAAACATCTTCATCATCTTGAAGCAAAAGGTCTAGTGCCAAGAGAGAAAATGGACTAATCTCGCCCATCCACCTTACAAGATGCTTGTGGGAATTGTGCTTAGACATTCCTGGGTGCTGTGTGGAGGCTGGGAGACATGGGAAGATGCAGATCCTCCATGGAAAAAGAAAACCAGATCAAAGTTTCAAACTGGGCTGTGCTGCCACTGTGCAAGTAAAATGAAGACATGAAGTATTCATTTTGTCACAGGTTAGAAAGAGAAAGCTTTCTAGAGAACAAGAATTTTTTTTTCTTAAATCTACTACAAAAGCGTCTAGCAAAAGCATTGTATCCAGTTGCTCAAGAGGAACATGAACCAAATCCATTTGTTTTCAGAGACTTTGAGAAGTGTACCAAGCAGCTTATTGTGCTTCCTACAAGCCTGGAATCCATCAAATAGGAAGAGGTGTGTGCACTCTGTCCCTGGCATTTAGTCTCCTCTGACTCCAATTTCTAAGGGGATTGTTCTTAAATTCTTCTGTAGCTATCAATGTTATATGTGATATACTGGCTGCCAAACTGCATGTGGTAAGTGAAAAAGGTGCTAAGAATATAGTATTTTTTTTAAAAGATGCTGCAAAAGATGGCACCTGGCTATGACACATCTAGGTTGGCGCATAACCTCAGAAGCATGCTGTACAGTGCCCTTCCTCGGTCTGTGTGGAAAACAACTGTCCTTCACTGAATCTAGATCACACCTTAATTCTGAAAGACTTGAGTCAGAAATATCTTGCTATGCAAACATTATGTGAACCTCAATATTTAGGATACCTGTTTCCTAAATATGTACTGACTCTCACATTCATCAAGTCTGACTTTGAAATTAATGAGTGGCAAAAACATGGACCATCGAGCTGCTACTTTGTGGGGACTAGCAAATGTTAAGCATCATTTCAAATCGGCTTCTGTTGAGCTTCCTGCACACATACTATCATCAAAACCATACCTGTCCTGCATTTATCTTGACATTTTAATTAATGACTACTTTAAAAAAGTAGTCCCAAACACACACACACAAATAGTCTGCCTGGGGAAGCATAAAAGATATATCATATAAATGAGCCAGCTTATCACCTTTGTTTTAGCATACAGATTTTTGCAAATTATTGCAAGTGCAGTTTATCTTTGTAGGTATGTGTTCAAGACATGAAAGCAGTTAGGAAAGTTAATCATGACTGGTTATTTAAATTACATGAAATTAGGTAAGCTATTTACTTATGAGTTTATAAAAACAACCTCTCCAGAAAAATCTCTAGTTAGTTGCAGAATTTTCCTTTTCAATTTTCTATCACATAAATGCAGCTTAGTGTAATAAAACTTTTCTTTAAGGCAAATCTAAGAAATCTAATGGTTTTCAAAAGTATGGGCTCACTTTCCAAAGGTTTACATGAAAACCTTGGCTTTACTTGGGCTTGGCCTCATAAACATTTCATTCAAATGGTTTTCATAGTGGACGCTTTGCTTATTTCCTTAACATATTGTGTAAAGTAGATATTCCCACAGTCCAAGTGTCCTCTTACATTTTCTTGACTTGGCTCTCTTCCATTTTGGAGCCCACAAAAATGCTACCCAGCTGTAAGTCACAGTAAGAGGCACTATGAGAAAAACAGAGTTGTGATGAATGTCAACATCCAGGTAACCTCAACTGCACATTCCAGACAAGTTCAAGACAAGTTTAAGATAAGTGTGTGAGTCCTGCGTACTCATCACAAGACACTCCTTTCTTTCTTAGTGGGTTATCTGTTGGACCTCCCTCCCCGCCAAAACAATTACTGATGACTATTTTTTTATCTAATCATGAAGGTGACTTAGAAAACAAAACAGGAATGAGGAAAGGAAGCCTTTTATGAACATATTTAGTGGCTAGATTTCTATTCTAGTGTCTGAAGACTGATTGCCAAATTATGAGACCAGAGTGTCTAACTGTGGAGCAAACTTTTGCTGCTCTGTGTTTTTGGTTCTCAGCCACGTTATAGTCCATTTGCCATTACAGTGGGGGTTGCTCAAGTCACTCCACTTTTAAACCAATGGTGGCATTAAGTGTGTGAAGGCTATCCAGTAAATACATAAATCTCCTATTTACTAGAGTACCTATGAAGTTCCTAAGGCATGAGTCTTTCAAAACTAGAGTGCAGTACAGCAAGAAAGCCTCAAGCAACTTTTCAAAATCTTTTTCAATGAGCGGGCAACTCAAAGGAAGGGCAGGGAGAGAGCGTCCATACGGTTGACTTTAGTAACAAGGGTGGGCAAGCCGCTGCCATGTCACAGAAGCTGAAACCCACAGGACATGCAACAGAATAGAGGCTACGGGGGAAATAATACAGATGACATTGGACTTTGCCCTTTGCAGAGAAGCTGGGACTTTACCTTGTCCTGACATTCTGGGGACCTGAGCAGATGCACTGTTCCACAGAATGCAAATGGAGATAGGCTACACCACGGAGCACATGAGAAATGACTAGCTCCTGCTCAGCCTAGGGCTGGGGGAAGTTCCCTGGTGGCTCCCTAAGGCTACAGTCAACATGATTTTAACCAGACTCATTCTGCCACCGGTTCCATTTATTTATATTAGGTGATTCTCACTTGAATTGAAAATTACCTAATAATTTGATAGCTGAACAGTTTCTAAATTGTTGACTGTGTTGCTAGACTATGAGCATTAGCTATGGATGATTCCAAGTGACAGCTAAGAAGTTTCATACATTTGTTACATTTAAGGGACAATCAACATCTCTATTAAAGTCTACAAAAATACATTTCCCAGAAGGGTTGAATAGCCAATCTAATGAAACCACAAACACAATTAGCAGCACCAGGTCTCCAGACCTAATGGTTTTGTTTACAGGAATTACTATGGATGCTGCCATTTCCAGCCTGAGAGTCAATTCCTTTTTCCTGGTACCTGTGTGTCTAATTGTCAAAGAAAGGATACATTATTGTAAAATAATTGCCAAGTTATCTGAAAAGTATCATCTATCTTTTAAAAAGATTGAGTTTGGAATACATCAGAGTAAAGCTCAAAGGGCAAGGAGAAAGAATTAATTCACAAACTCAATGTAATTTGCTGGGAGCATGCCCGTTCTCCCGGTTCTCTGCACGGTGCCGTACATCCAGCCATCATCAATGGGCTGCACGTTGACAATGTAGTCACCATCTCGGAAGGAGACCTCATCTTCATCCTGGGCACTGTAATCGTACATGGCTCTGTAGGTCCTCTGAAAAAGAAAGAAGTGATTGTACGTTGTATTCCAAAGTAGGAAAAGTTACAAATAGGGACCCCCACCAACCACCACACACATGATGAGTATGAGTGTCTGCGGGTGCTGCTTATCTTTGGGGAGCTATAAACCAGGTGTATCACCTAGTCTACAAATCTTAACTTTGTTCTTCTAGAGCAAAGATATTGAAGGTCAAAGGAAGGATCCAGAAAGATAGCACAGTAGCTTAGCTTTAAAAAGACAATAAATAAAATAGTGTGCCCTTCTAAAAGTAGCCTTCCAAGGATTGACACCAGGTCCTGCATGCAAAAAAAAAATCCCCGAAGTAAATTTAATTCCTTAGATAATATAGATTTTCTTCTGTTCTCCTCATTTCTTAGGAAATTAAGCCTCCCCTCCCCCATGAACAGCAGGCCTGGAGTCTAGTAGCGCTCTGCCAAGAGCTTCCCCTTGCACAGAAAGCGAACTTTTCCTAAGTAAATACTAAGCATTTTTGTTCCCCCTAAAAAGTATTTTAAAACTCATCTATTTACTTAAACATTACACATTTCAGATCACTGGGTCATAAGTTCCCTACATAAATATTCTGATTTTTGAGACACATATAAAGAAAATTTTATTATAGTGAAAAAGCTTAAATCGCATTTTTATATTTGTTTTAGTTCAAGTCTAAGAGTTCATCCAATGTTAATAATCAATAAATCTCAAAGCTGCTAGGGGGTGGTGGCGCATGCCTTTAATCCCAGCGCTTCGAAGGCAGAGGCAGGTGGATTTCTGAGTTTGAGGCCAGCCTGGTCTACAGAGTGAGTTCCAGGACAGCCAGGGTTACACAGAGAAACCCTGTCTCGAAAAAACAAAAAACAAAAACAAAAAAAGAAAAAAAAATCTCAAAGCCAAGAATATTCATAGATTAAGGAAACTGAGGAAACTGGCTGGCACACAGTGGACCTGAAAGCAATTATCTTCTTGTCTTCTGCTTCCAAATAGCGAAGCAATCTCAGCATGAGACACCATGTATGACCACAAAGCAAGACTCATTTCTGAACTTTGAACTTAATGATGAGTATCTCAAGACTTCTAACAGGGATGTTGGAAGGGTACTATTCTTAATAGACTTTAAATTGACATACATTAATTGAATAGATTTGGGGGTGTAGCAGGACTTTCAATACCTGGATACAAACAATGCCTGTCAGATTAGAGTAACTGGAATATCCACTTACTACTTCTGGTAGAATATCTATTCATTGCTTCTTTACACTCTCATGTTGTTTCCTAAACATTCTAAGCAAGTGTTCTCTAATCAGAATATTGAAACTTATGCTAGCCTATGTTCATTAGACTACTGAGACCATTATGATGAACATTAAGATTAACTCTTTTAACATGAGTATCATATACCTGTACCTTCTTAGGCCTGGATGAAGATCACAACTGGATCTTTCCTAATTATGAAGTAACAATTAGGATGCTGTGCTGGTTTTAACGAGAAATGTTTCCCATAGGCTCAAGTATTTGAATATTTGATCTCTAATTGTGACAAGGTTTAGAGGGTATGGCCTTGCTAGAGAAAATATGTCACCATAGGTTGACTTGGGAGAATATATCCTTGCCCTAGTTCCACTTTATCCTCTCTGCTTTGTGCTTACAGTTGATATGTGATCTCTTAGCTTCCTGTTCTGGCCACTATGCCTCCTTGCCCTGATGGGCTCTTATACACCTGAAACAAAGCCCAAATGAACTCTTCCCTCTATAACATGCTTTTGGTCATGGTGCTTTATCACAGTAGCTAAAAGGGATCTCATAATTGGTAGATGTCTTGTTTGTTATTGTTATTGTTTGTTGTGATATTTACTAATACCATTTTTCTCATCGTTTTACCGCTGTAATAGTTTTGCTTCCATGGAAAGGACTATATAAATAGTAATACCATGTCATTGTTGGTCTATTTTCCCCAATGCTGGAAGTTGAGCTAAGAACCTTACACTCTTGCCAAAGCTAAACTCATGGACTGCAGGAATGTTTGAAATCAGCACTTACTAGATTTGCTGAATGCTGCATTGACCTCATGGATGACACGCTGGTCTGATGCATGTACCCATAGCCTTGGGAATGACTCTGCTGGTAAGCTCCAGGGAGGACAGGTGCTGCACATGGACACACAGAGACATCTCAGGTTAACCTTCAAATATTCTGCCCAAGCCTAAGTGAAGCACAACCAGTAAGACAAAGCGTCTTCATTGTCCTGTGAAATCCGAGTGGCCACAAGACAGGCAGTCTCTATAGTAGTTCAAATCTTAGTATTTAAAGATGTTAATGTAAAAATCAACTCATCATGCAGTTAACTGTTTCTTTAAAGAATTTTTATCATTGCTTTTTAAATTCCATACAATTTATTTTTATTATATTCACACATACCTTCCCCCAAATCCTCTCTCGCAACTTTGAGTTTTCTTCTGGTTTTGTTGTCTATTTGTTCGTTTTAACCCGCCACGTCCAATTTGTGCTGCCTAATCATTCTTGAGAATGTGATGGACTCACCGAGTATCACACCATTAAAAAAACTGGCTCCCCCTATGCCAGGACCTCAAAATGTCAGTCAATTTTGTTTTTGATATTTCTGTTACTCTATTGAAGATACTATGGTAAAACAAAATAAGTGAAGCAAAAAAGTTATCACATTCTTAGCAGAAATCATGGTTACCTGGCCACTTAATCCATTAGACATTTAAAAAAACAATAAAACAAAATTTTAAAAAAGTGAGCATATAAAGGAATTTAATTAGACCACCGAATCCATGACAGAGCATCAATATTCTCACAAGGATACATGGAGTAATAGATATATGGAGTACATATTCAGAGACATACACAGCTTAACAAAACTGGTAATCTCAACACGCTTAGTCATATATGATGCTTCTTCAGCACTTAATAAAGCCAATGAATACTCTTTAAAGAAACCTGTACTTAGAGCATATGAAAATATATAAGTGAGTTGACTTTTGACTTTTACTGAGAATTGAGAAAGCAGACCACCTGAATAAAGGAGGGTAGAATGCTTAGGCCTATGGTTACACTATCACCCCTTCAATGCTGAAGGAACACTGTGAAAGAGAGGGTCAGAAAGAATGTAAGAGCAGACTCTGGGAGATGTGCTGTATAAACACAGCACAGGGTACTTAGCCTCATTTGGTATGTCTATACCTAAGACTCAGGGAACCCCAGAAAAGAAGGCAGAACAATTTTAAGAGCCAAAAGACCAGGACATCTTTTGTGTTGCCTCCCTCTGCCTGAATACTTCGAGTGTATTCCTCTGCCTGAATTCTGAAAGCGAAAGCAGCTGAACTGCCGGGGACTATATCCGCCACAGTTGAAACAATGCCTATAGCCTGATTTCAGGAGAAGCTGCAAAGGCGGATGGATCTGCTGTTAGATTCTTACAAGCCCTCCTGTTTGAAGACAGTTGCTTACTGTAAACAATGTTCCTGTCTGAGAGTTGTTTCCATTGAGAACTTGGTGTCTAACCGTCTAGAGTTGTATTTACGTTATGTATATATTGTGTTCAATGTGTTGGTTTCACTTTGGTGCCCCTGGAGATAAATTCCCACTTCACCCCAAAGTAAATGTCACTTTGATACATATTCTTGGCGGCCCTCCGTGTCTTTTTTTGCCCGTTTATTTCCACAGGTCTAGTCCAGTCTCCAGCCCGAGGTAAGCCATGGACCCCGAGTAGTTCCGCTGGCCGGACTCTACACTTTTGTACATGGTATTTTCTAGATGTACTAGAAAACCTGACCTATAAAACAATAAAATTGTCTAAACAAAACCTGCATAATGATAATTCTAGTTCCAATACATATAGGGAAATTTCACAGGGCCCCATCCCCAAAGAAGACCTATAGGCCATCAGTGGCTGTTAAAAGATGGAGGACAGTCTTCTTCAGGGACAAGTCCTCTGATAGGTTGTATAATCCTGTGGTTATCCCTAAACACATACACATATGAGCAAAACAAAATGGGATCAGTGTGTGTGTGTGTGTGTGTGTGTGTGTGTGTGTGTGTGTAAAACAGCAACAATTATAGAAGAGTTATAAATTGAGAAAGAGTGGTGTTGGGAGTAGGCCAATCCAAGTCCCCTTTCTTAGAGGCCCTGATGAAAAGTCAAAGGAATGTTAGTTCTGTGTCCTTGTCCAGGAGCACACTTGGCAAGCTGTGGGCTGGGGCTGGCGCCAAGGCCAGAGGAATTAAGGGGTTTGGTTCCTGGGAAACTGACTCTTCCCTGCTACCCCCACGGAGGGCTGTTGCTATCAGTCCCAAGACTGCAGTGCAGTTGGTGTATCACACACTTGAGATATCCTGTGACCCCTCTGTGCAACATTGCTTGTTTAGTTTCCTGCTGACTCCATCCCACTGTGTGATAGCTTTCTGTTGACTCTGGCCTATTTCCCCTTGCACCAGTATATATAAAAAGCTGTACTTTTTTATCAAACTTCCTGATAGGAGTCATCTGAGTCATGTAGACCTCTTGAGACTGGCTTTCTGTCTTCTTTACTTTCTCCTCATTTGCTCTCCCCTTAATATCCCACAGTTCAGGGCCCTTATTTTACAGATTTGGGTCATGGTGCAGAAGAGCCATAGGAGGCATTAGAGGGGGATTAAGGGAGGGGTTGAAATAATATAACTGCAGTAGTCACAAATGCATTTCTCAAAAGAAATAAAAATTTAAAATGATAAAAGATGCCCTCTGAACGTAACACAGCCATCACAGCCAGGAACTCACCATATCTATGGTAAACGGCATAAGACCTGAATAAGGTTTGACCAGTCAGTATTTAACATGGATAAGAGGAGCTCATGAGGCTGTATCCCTCTCGGAGAGATTATCTGCAGCTAATGGCCGCTAAGGGAAGTAGGACTGGTTTCCCCAGTGAATATAACACTGATAAGTCACCCATGCTCCTGTAAATAACCCTAACCCATGCTCATTGCAGCAACCATAATTAAACTCAATTATGTCCAGTGAGTCATATGCGCAGACACACATACACACATACATACATGCATACATACACACACATCCACATATATACATACATACATATAAATACATATATACACATACACACACTCACATACATATATGCACACACTATAAAAATAGGAAAGTGACTTGTTGGAAAAAAAGAAAAAGTCTCAGTGGGAGAGGCAAGAGGGGAGAGAGAGGCTAATGGGTATCGCAAACAAATGAAATTCATTATAAACACATAGGAAACCATCAAAGAATAAAATAAAAAATAATTTTAAAAAGTTTTGTAGCTATCATTTTCCTTTGTTAAAATACATCAAAATAGCATTCACAAGATTTTTACCATCTTCAAGACTAATTAGGGCAATTAGAAGATATAGTTTCTGAGCCAAACACGGTGGTGCACGCCTGTGACTATCAGAAGTCTGGGGCAGGAGGATGATAAGTTTCAGCCCAAGATGATCTGTATAGATTGTTTCAGGGAAGTGTGAGTTAGAGAGCAAGATTCTGACTCAACAAAACAAAACAAACAAGACTTAATCTCTTTCTTGATGAACTCTGATTTCTAAATGAACCACCCAACACAGATGCAATAAAATAAACAAATAAATACCCACAAGCCCACTTCTGTGTAAATTTCTCAAAATGTCTGTATATTTAAAGTATGTGTGAGTAAACAGTCTACGAGTAAAAGCATTCAGTAGCATGGCCTTCATTCTGTTTTAAATAATGATATAATTCATTAGAGAAGATGTACAATACAGATGCTTATTTAACCTGTAATAGCTTGCCATTTTAGTTTAATCATGTTGAGTATATGCCTATAATAGGTTTATTTGTTCTGGTCAATTTTTATGATAAAAAGAATGAGCAGATATAATTCTTGGTTATTGTGAATTAATAATTTATAAATGGTAAATGCATTCTAATGGTGCATGAAATCAGTACATTAAAGAAGTTTAATGATTAGCAGATTAAAAATGGTAATATGTTCTCTGTAATAATATTTGTTTGAGTGGGGAATTCTTTTTAATAGTTCATGAGTGAATGTCTATTATTGTATTGTTACAAATTGCACCTAGTTTCCAGATAAGGCATCACACAGATTGCCAAGATCTTTACGTGGATTAGAATTGCTATAAACCTAACTAAACTATGATTAAATATCAAATCCTTCCAGAAAACAGCCCTGTTTAAGATTATCAACTCAATTTACATATTTAATGCAAAGGGCTGTCAGGAATATTGTCAATCTCTACCCATGAGGTAAAAATAATGAAATCACCATAAATATGCAGGCTCCTACTCTCGCTAAGTAAGAGGTTTTCTTGTGGGGCGCAGAGGAAGCTGGAACAATGAACGTTCGCTGACCTCTTCAACTCTGATGAGCCAATGCTCATCAGGAAATCTGCAGCTTACTGCTTTGCCAGCCACAGACTCTAAGTCTTTACAGCTATTAACAATAGTCATAACTGTCTGCTAAGTTCTAGGCAGGCCAGACATAGAGAATTGACAAAGTATTTGCTCTCTTGGAGCTATGATGGCTCTGGGAAGCTAGCCCCTCAGTTGATTAGGGAGAAGGTTCTGGTTACATATATAGGTATATCCAATTAAATACATAAATTAATGATGTAGACTAAAAAGCCCCAAACTTGTTTTTCACCATTTAGACTAGTAATTTCTTAATTACTTATTATTTGAACCTATTCATAAACTTTGAAGATTTTTTTAAACACTTTTTCTCATTTATCTGAAGAAAAAAAAAAAACAAACAAACCTATATTCCAATCCACTGTTCTACTGTTCCAGAGCTTCACTTTCAGAGGAAGGGAAGCAGCAGGTACTCCTGCTGCACTCAGCTTGGTCCTACGAATGTGTGGGTTGGTAATCAGGGGCAAGAACTCAGGAAGAGCCTCTGCAGAGTGAGTGTGCTCCACCTAGCCCTGTGCTTCCTCATCATACCAACATGGATGAACTTCATTTCCATGAATCCCTTAGTAGCTTCACTGGGGTCATAAAGCTTTGTTATCTGTTGACAGTTGCACTAAAGAGTTTAACTAAAGAGTTCTATTAGGACTCTGAAAAAAAAAATCACTCAAAGATCAGGGGAATCATTAAGTAAAAACAATCAACTTTATTTCACATTGGGAAGATATATTGATCAGAGATCTGGAAGCTCGCATTCAATTTCGAACATAATACAATATTTATAAAACCAAAAATGTCTCTTCTTCTGTACCATGAAGTTCTTCCACATACCACGGGTCTCGGTCTCAGTACTTTCTAACTAAATGTTATTTTTTTTTATTTTGGGTTTATTCATTTACATGAATATTTTGCCTGAACTTCTGTATATATGTGCACCATTTCTGTAACTAGTATCCAAGCAGCTCCAGAAAGGGGCATTGGATTCCCCTAGAACTGGAGTTACAGATGGTTGTGAGCCACCACATGGGTGCTGGGAATTCTACCTGGGTCCTCTTCAAGAGCAATAAAGACTCTTGACCACTGAGACATCTCTCCAGCACCTAAGGATTTTTATTATTAAAACTAAAGAATATAAAACTGAAAAAACCTAAATGTTTTAAATCTGGGAAAGGGGGGGGACTGATAAAAGTGTACAAAGATGAAAGCAATGGAGTGCATTCATAGTAAAGGGGAAATTAACCCCAGATAAGTGCATTTAGGGCAGGTACCATGTTTAGGGTGGAGCAAGAGAATGAGCACTGTTCAATGTCCTTGGTGTACATGCTACTTGTAGGTTGTTATTAATTGTCACATCTATCTAAAATAAGTGTCATTCCCAGTCAATAATAAAGCTGAAGAAGTAACGGGTTAACACAAGGCTGGAGAAGAGTCCCCTTCACTGGAGAACAGGAGAACAGGGCTCAGGACACCAAAAACAAAGTAGAGGCTTTGAAGACCAAGCCTGAACAATGGAGAGCAAAAGGCCAAGGTCTCACTGCTGAAGAAGAGAAAGGCTTTATTGGCTGAGGGGATGATGTAACTTGAGAGCGTAATTCAGGTTTTGCTTTCTCAGAGGTTCACTGCTTTGTAAATTCAGAGCAAACAGAAAACTGTCCTTCAGAAACTTTCCAAACTGTCCAAGTTCATGACACAACAGAATGAAATTAATGTCATCCTCACCCAGCACTTCAGATTTATCAACTAACACATGTTGAAGAAGTTAATAAGATTATGTTTTGGTTCAGATTTTAGAACAGTGACTCTCCATTTTGACAATCAAGAAAGCATTTCCAAGAAGAAAAAGAAATGAAGGCTCTGCTGTTTATTTGAAAGTGAATATTAATGACTGAAGTTCTATTTAGGTCCCTTTTGTCCAGGAGCAAGGAGGTTGAGACATTGGAACCGATGATTTTAAAAACATAAATTAAAAAATAACACCCACTACCACACTCCAAAATAATGTGGCGCTTTTGATCAAATAGCTTTTAATTTATTACATGTATTCATTTTGGGGTGCATGCAATGACATGCTTGTAGAAGTCAGAAGGCAAGTTATAGGAATCAGTTTTCTTTTCCAGTGTGTGGGACCTGCAAGCCTGGGTCTGCTTCTGCCTTCAGAGTGTCCAGGCACTCTTGCTCCCCAGGCTTGACTGGAAGGCAAGAAGCTTAGCCAGGTCCCCATGGGGTTACACAGAACCTGGATCACTGAAGAGTGCTTAGAGAAGCAGCCTTCTCCAAGACGGTTTTCAGTGAAACAGTTCTCCTTTATCGGAAGTGAATAAGGGCTATTTAAACCTTGAGAAGTAAGCAGGGATTTCCAAACTGAGTGTACACCATTGGCTGGTGCCAACGTGCTGGGAACCCTTTATTTGCATGAAGAAGAATTTCAAGTGCTTACCGGTAGAAAGGAAATTAATCCTGTGTATGTGGCCACCAGGCTACATGACTACCTCAAGAGTAGCAGAGGTGGGAGTCGTACAGTCTAGGTGTGCCCCAACACCCAGAGCAAGGTGGAAAACAGTCCTACTCCTGCTGGTCTCAGGATGAGGTTTGTGGGGTTTGGACAGGTCTCAACTTCACTCTTGTTCCAGACTGGCTCCCCAAGTCACAAGGCTTTCTAGCTCCACAGGGACCCAGGAATCAAACTCAGGCCATCAGGCTTGGTTTACCATCAGGCACCTTTACCCACAGAACCATCTTGCCAGCTCTCAAATAGTTCTAAACATATCTTTTATCTTTGAGTTTCACTTCAGAACCTCAAGGCGTCATGACACCTAGGTCTCCATACACCACAAGTGGAACCTAAATCCACAAAGTTTGTGCTCGATTCAACAGCAGCACAATATTTCATAACCCGAGGGAGCACTTTGCATTATGAGAAATTCATTACTCCTTCTGAAGAAGGCAGGAACACTGTAGATGACACATAGGTTTTAGTTAGCTTGTTTTTGATGATGAGCTCTCATCAGACAACTACTTAAACAGATTTTTCCACCAGGTAAACAAAGAGTTAATAGACCTTAATTTAAAAAAAAAAAAAAAAAAAAAAAGAGTCCTAGTCTAGAATTTAGTTAAAACTGTGAAGTTTTGAAGGCATACCCAACCATCACTGTGGGAGACAATTATTGCTCAAATCTGGAAATCAGGTGCCAGGAATGATGCCACTGAAGGCACTTGACTGCATCAGCCTTCTCCTTCACTGAACTAAAAATCCACATACAAATTAGAGGACCAGAAGCCTGTCATCCAAGTCCAGATCCAAGTCTGTCATAAAATAAGAATAATTGCAGAGGACTATGAGGTCAGCTTCTGAATAACCAGGGCCATTCTGGACTCTGACAAGGAGAGATAGGGAGCAGAGAGTAAGGTGGAGGGAGAAGAAGGAAAAGGGGACAAGGAAAAGGGAGTGGAAGGGGAGAAGAAAGAGTGGGAGGGATGGAGGGGCGGGAGAAGAGAAGGAGGAAGGGGGAGAGAGGGAAGGAGAGAAAAGAAACCTTGTTTCTCATTCAGATTGCAATATCATCCTATTTTACCCAGAGAAATTATCAATCTCAGATGTACTTGTCCACTTGATAAACTGTACATACTGATTAAATGCAATGCTGTGTTGATCTACTGATTGAGTTTTACATTATAAGAAAACAAGAACATTTTTCCTATCAATTAATTTTACAACAGAATTTTTTTT
>JADRCD010219821.1:0-32198 GCA_019843815.1 Montemys delectorum
TGTGTGTGTGTGTGTGTGTGTGTGTGTGTGTGTGTGTGTGTGTGTGTATAAAATAAATGAAGCCACAACTATGTTGAATGTTGTCATTTGATTCCACTATGCAGGCAATCTGACATTCCTCTGGCAATTTGAAGAGAAATCAGCACACCAACCACAGTTATAACTGTCAGAAAATATTTGGTACATATCAATGAATGGCTGAAGAGTCGACCTTTGCCCTGAGTTGAGAGGATGAAGCCCCATGAATATGCAAAGCAGCTAATTTCAAAATTCCAATGGTCTTTTCACTGAATCAAACTGAGTGTGTTCCCAGTGTGATTGACTGTAACCAACTAAATGATTAAGGTGGCAAAAATAGATTCTGCCAAAAGTCACTGATCCAGTGGCCATCATACACAATCCATTTCAGGATGAAGATAATAAGAAAATAGAGATACATAATCACTAGATAAAACATTCAGAAATGCTTTGTACAAGTCCTGAGTCTTCAGCTTCGAGATTCCTGTAATTCTTTCACCTGTTTATTTAGAAGCCTGCAGACAGATATTACACACTTGTAGTTCTTTGGAAGGGCTTTGTGGTTTGTGTTCTATTCTTTAAGGTCCGAGAGACCGAAGACCACTTATCACCACTGAGTGACTTGCATCTCTCACTATAAACCAGCAGGCTTCGATGAGTCGGGAATACCCAGATCCTTGGAAAGTTCCCCATGACTAGGGGAGAGGCAATTGTTTTCCATTCTTATACTTCATTGTTGCTGAAATAACTTGTTAACAAATTTTTAATTTAATGTGAAAGCGAGAAAGTGAATAAGCTAAAGCTGAGTGGAACATTATTTCTTAACTAAACTGTGGCCTAGAAAACAAGAGAAGTGATTTCCTATCCAGTGTGAAGGAAATTTCCCTTCGAGATGATGACATGCAAACATGAGGTCATTGTTAGCATATACTCAGGCAGTGGAGTGTGTTGATAAAATCTTAGTGTCTTATGGGCAAGAAAAGGATTAAACATTGTGCAGTTCTATCCCTCTTCCTGTAAATAAGGAAATCAAAACAGTAACCTGCTCACATTGAGACTGAAGAGCCCTAGATATCAATTACCTTCTCTTCCAACCAAAGATCAATCAACCAAATACACAAACAAAACAGAATTCTGTCTGGGAAATTCCGTATGGTCTTCCTGCCTTGTTACTGACTTTGCATACTAAATCCTAGAAAAGCAATACCAAGCAGACACTGCATGGTGCGAAGCCAACCTGGCCCAGGGGAGCAGAGGTTTCTCTGAAAGCTTCCTAGCTCTTCACTCTACAGTGAAACTGACCAAGACGATTTAATTTAGGAGTGTATGTGTGTGTGTGTGTGTGTGTGTGTGTGTGTGTGTGTGTGTGTGTGTGTGTGTATGAGGCCACTTACAATCCAATTGCTTTTGGAAGGGCTTTTTAAATATTGGAGTCCACCATAAAATTGGTGATTATTGTATGTCATTATGGGAGGCCAAGTTTTATGTGAAGGATCTATTTTGTTGATTAAATGACATTCTTTTTTTTCGTGCCATTGGGTCACACATAACATATGTCCAGTCAATTATTTTAGCAGTAGTTGAAGATTTCTTTTTTCACAGTAATAGTTTTTTTGGCAATCAATAGAGCTTTGAAGTACCATTTTTCTTGATAACAACATAGATCTTTTCTATCTTTCCCCCCACAGTGAATAAAGTTGGGTGATGGGGAAGGGTGATCCAAGTACACTTTATTTTAAGTTTTCCAGAAAGATCAATGGCTTTGCATTCTGAAATGATAGCAAAAAACCAACAGATTTTAATAACTGAATGACTAAAAACAAATGGGGATTTGACTTGACATATGTCAAATTAAAAATATTGATAATAAAGAAATAGCCATCCTTTTCCAGGAAATTTCATCTCTTTTTATCTTAGGAGATCAATAAGATAAATTTAAGCTCTACCAGAGTCAATAATCTAGTCAGGTAAAGGATTCACTATTAGATATTTGAGAATTTAGTTTCATGAATGTTTTTGCAGAATGATTTTTAACTTCTAACATCTCTGTAAGTAAGGTAATTTGTGCTTTCTGAAGAAAAATTACATGTTTACTAAAAGAAACACTTGTATTTATCAGTGTTTCTTTGCTTCTAGTTTGTAGTTAAATTAAAATAAATAATTCAAGAAGCCTGTTGACCTAATCTTTAGTCCTTACACATAATTTACACAAAGGGCCATTTTCCCATGAACTGGTTTACCTAGCGGTGCCTGTTGACATAAACAATACTTACACTGGCAATTTGGTTAAATACGGCTGCCAATACTATTCAAGAATCATTGCCTATTATGTGTGTAACCCAGTGAACTTTGGTGACCTGCCCTGGCCTCTTCATCCTATTGTCTAAGCAAGAAGTTTCAGCTTATCTTTGTGTCTTTTCCCATTGGGTTGTGGCACCAGAGGACAAAATTTGAAAGTTGTTCGTTGAAGTCAGTGCCCAGAATAGAATTGGTCAAACCAGGACACTCTGTCTACACATAGGTAGTCCAAGGGTCATTCAGCATCCAAGGAAGGAACAAGCCTGGCCCTGTTGAATGCTCCATCATGCAGCAAATGGGAAATTGAGACAAATACTCTGTACCGCATGGAATTAAATCTAGAAGGAAGCTACATCCAATTCTGAGCCATGACAGATTGAGAATAATCAAAAAGTTGCTTTTCTTAATGAGTGACTTACTGTAACAAGTGAGATTCCCAACCAAATTTATTAACAAAGTATCAGGTAATATAAAGGGGTTTCTAGTTGGAAACTTTCCTAGCACAAGTTGTGATTGGGGACCACTGAGTAAAGGTGCATTTCCTACTATGCAAGTCTCTGCCTAGAAGGCACATGAACTACCCATGTATTCAAAGTTCCATAAAGGCAGGTATCTCTTGAAAACTCATTAGGTCCCATAGCACCCCTTTTGAAAAATATATGCATCTGTTTTCCATATCTGCCACATTGCCACTGATGAGCTTCTGACGCTGGCTGACTCTGGGTCCTTGCTCAAGGGTGAGGACCAGCTACAGGTGGGGTGGATCCTTTGCTCCATCTTAATCTTCAGTCTTTGGAAGCTGAACCTTGATCTGAGAGACACAAGTGGGTGACTTTTTCCAACTTTTGCATGTGGTAGCGTTATATCGTGTCCAACAGCTGGTGCTAAGGTCTCTAGTCCAAACAGAATCATAAATGTTGATTTCTTCTTGATATATATATATATATATATATATATGTTTATATATATATATGTTTATATATATATATGTTTATATATATATAAAACTGAGGTCTTTCCCTTAAGGACTGTTTTAAAGGTAATTTGCATAAAATGGGTCTGTTACCCAATAGCACATAGGCACAAGTTTCGAGGTAAAGTCCTAGAATGACACAATATTTGTAATCATATGGAACTTGGTGGGTAATAACTGAGAATGATGTATAATTCATTTGATTTTATAGAAAGTAGAAGACATGGTTCATGCCCCACTTTTACACTATGATTACACCAAATAGTTCTTAAATGAGTAAGTAGTCCAGTCTGTGGATGATCCATCCACTTATCTATTCATCAAAAACTCCGACAGATATACTGACACCACCTGGCATCTTAGCAACATTGAAAATGGCTCTGCAAGAGCATCATTGTAAAGAAATCAACACAATGTGTATGGGGCAGGAATTTCTGACAATGGATGCCAGTTTTCAGCCAAGTCTCCAGACAAGTGAAGACAAGACAAGACACTCAAACCGTGTTGCTAAGGATGGATGATGAAGCCAGTGCAGTGGAGGTAGACGATATGGTCTGTGTTCCTTAACTGTGTCTACTCACAAACTCATTCCTGAGTAGTCATCGTGAAGCATATAATCAGTTCATATGATCTAGTAGTTCTCAGGAACACAGACGTGTGTCTTGCCACTCCTCAGACCTGGTGACCTTCTGGGGACGCAGTAGACTATGTTGCAACTGTTGGAGACAATTCATTTTGCACAGCATATAAATGCCTGAATCAGTGCCTCACCAGGCTACTGCCTGAGTCTTTCCCATACTTTACAGGATCCCCATTATCTTAGGAAAGTGGCAGCGTATCCCAGTAGAGCCACAAACAATAGCTCCTTGTTCTAGGCATGTCCTGGATTGCTGCTCAGTCCCTGATCTATTACCCTGCTCTTTGTCGCTCTGGTTCCATTTTCTAGCTTTGGTATCTGTAACCCTTATCATTTGGCAGCTTCCCTTTTGACATTTCAGGCCTTGGGTTCATTCTCATTGTAAAAAAAAAAAATGAAGGAAAGAAACCAAAAGCAAAAATAACCCCACTTGTTCTCTCAGAGACAGACATTGTAAGAATTTTAGCAACATATCCTTTTACACTTATTCTAGGTTTATTGATACACGTACTGCATGTAACACACACAAACATATGGAAAGTATGTTTCTCAGTCATTTCACCGCAACACAGTAACTATTCAGAAAACATGAACTCTCATCATATATGTCTTGGTATTTGTTCATATCACTCAGCAGTGTACAGTAAATATGTTCGCTATTGGTAGAACTACTTGGCATAATTTCTAGTAGATAAATGGAACACATAATAGTTTTGTACATTCTTGTTAGATGGCAATGTTTACACTATTTTGCTGCTACAAGCATAGCTACAATAAAATTATTTGAGTTGAATTTCTACGTTCTAGGAACAGTTCCCAACAGTGAAATCATTGCTTCAGAGACTTTGTCTAGTTAAGACATCTGGTGTAAAGGCATAAGATAATAAATAGTAAGTTTATACCAGTTTGTGTTTCATCCTGATGTGTTCATCAGGAGCACATGTGCTTTTCAACCATTTCTTTTTTTAGTTTCAAAATTGTCTTAGATGCTACTGGTCTTTTGAGAATCAAATATACAAGATTCTTCCTTTCCCAGCATTGATGTAAAATATGAGAAAATAGATATTAAGTAAGTATCAGAGTAATCAATGACAAAGTTCAAAATGTACCATGATTATAAAAAACAAAGTATTATGCAGGCCTAGTGACTCTGGTAGTCTTAGTTAGCTACTTTAGAATCTGAGACACAAAGACTGCCAGCTATGGCTACCTTCCGCTCTCTGGAATGAGTTCAAGGCCAGTCTTAACATCTTAGCAGGAAATAGTTTTCAAATAAGACAGTTAAAAAAAAGGGAGTGTGTATTGGGGGGCAGGAATGCAGCTAGAAAAGTACTTTGATGTGTATTCGTTGTGTATCAGTGTATAAGAAATTGCCACACTCACAGTGCCTTTGAAAACAATTATCATCCTACATTTTTCTGAATCAGAAAAATCCAGGAGCAACTTAGCCATGTCGTCTATGGATATCATTGCCCATAGATGTTTGAAACCAAAACTTATTCTTAGCTTTCAGGCCTCAGCAACTGACTATTGACATTAAAAAGCTATATTGCTACTGAACTGTTTTTGTTATTGTTTGCAGGTATTTTACATTATTTTATGTATTTACATTATTGTAGGTGGACATGATTTCCACATGTTTTAATTAGTATTCCTTTCCCTGTGTTTATTGTTTATGATGATATTTGTTTTAATGACTTTATGTCTACTATCTTAACAACTTTAATACCACTTTTAAAAAAAAATGTTCACAGTTGTTAGAAACCAAACAAGCACCTTCTTATTACCTCAGCCTCTAGAAAGAGTTGGCATATGTTACTAATTAGAAATAATGTGCACACTGTTTTTAAACATACATACAACCGTGCATTTGTGTTTCTACATGTACACATATTTAAAATGCTTAAATCATGGGAGAAGACGCTCTTACATCCATGAAGAGTTTTCCGGAAGAGAACAGGGTAGCAGTGAGAGAGGAGGAAATTTATTTTCCCTGTGTACCTTGTCTAGAGCATGAGATTCATAAATTGTATTTTACTTAAATGAATATATGTGCTGTTGAGTACTAAGTACTGCTCTATTTGCTTCCCCTTGAAGAATACAGTTCAATAAACTGATATTTTGTATTGATAATAACAATAAGCAAAGAACTGATTTTAGAACCTATTCTGTTTTTTACTGGATTTTTCTTATTGAGTAAAATAGATAGGTATGTATATATCTATCCAAAGGCTGCCAGACTAAGCTTAGAACATGCTATCTCAAAAATGTAGATTTTTCTTAGCCTTAAGAACTGAATATAGAAGTTATTGGTGGATGGTGGATGGGAATCTGAGACCACACGTAACAGTAGAACTCCGTTCTGTGCTTCCCTGTGCTCTGTGAACTGTATACACCAACAGATCAATTATTCAGATCCACTATTGAGTGTGAGCATCATCTAGACGATTTGACTCATATCCTAACTGCCCTGCCATCTGCTTTCTAATCGTCTTCCTATTTGTGACCAGCTCCAGTAGGCATGGAGATGAGGCAAGACTCCAATGCATTTATCTAATTCCTTACACGTGTAGAAAGGTTTTTATTGAGAGAAGGTGGTAATTAAGGTGAGTTCCTTCAGTAAGCTTATTATTTTATTTCCATTTGCATTTCTTTACATCAATGAATTTTAATTGCTGCCTGCTCATGTCTGTTACTCCTCACATTATTATCTGCATAAAGGGCTAATTGGATGTTTACTAAACACTCATTCAATTTTCTAACATGAATTTCCAAATATCAGCCATTAAAAAAATGGAGAAACAACGCAGTGGCGAGTGTGGAAAAGGCATTCGTGATTCACGATCCAGGGAACTAAAACAACATAAGAAATTACAAATGCTTAGAGGGCACAAAGTAAATGGTAGTAAGAGGGCTCACGGGTGAATGTTGGCATCCAGATATATGCTAAGAAACAGCATTATAGAAAAACAAAACAAATTGTTTCATGTACCTAATAAAAGACAAGTAAACAAATAGAGAATATATCCAAAGATATGAAGAAAGGATCAGTTAACAGAGACAGTACAGTACCGGACAGCTACTGTTTAGTAGGAGACTAAAATGTGTCCTAGTTTGATTTCTGTGTTTAGGTTCAATACTTCAGAAATGCAGTTGACTTCATTAGCACAATAAAATGTCTTCTGAACCGCACACTGATAACACAGGCATTAACCAACAGCTAATAAATGGGATCTCATGAAGCTAAAAAGCTTCTGTAGAGGAAAGGGCACCACCAGTCAGCCGACAGAGTGAGAAAAAACGGAACCGATTTTACATCTGACAGAGGGTTCGGGTCTAGAGTATACAAAGAAGAACTAAACAAAACAAAACAGAAAACAAACAAACAAACAAAAAGCCTGAGCCTAAGAAAACAAATAACCCCAATTTTAAACTGGGAAATAGAAGTGAGAAAAGATTTCTCAGAAGCTGAAGCACAAATAACCAGGAACACTAAAAAGGAAAATAATGTTCAATATACTCAGCCATCAGAGAACTGCAAAGTAAAACTACTTTGGGATTTCATCTTACCCTAGCCAGGATGGCCAAGATCAATAAAACAAATGACAGCAGATGCTGGTGAGGATGCAGGAAAAGGGTAACACTTACTCATTGCAGGTGGGAGTGCAAACTGGCATAGTTACCATGGAGATCAGTATGGAGGCTCCTCTAAAGGCTGTAAATGGATGTACCACAAATCCAATGTATGACTCTTGGACATAATACCCGAAGGAACCTATATTTTACTACTGAGATACTTGATCATCCATGTTCATTGCTGCTCTATTAATAATAACCAAAGTTGTAAATAGCCTAGATGCACAACAATGGATGAATGGGTAATAACAGTGGGGGTATAATTACACAAGGAAACATTATTTATCTGCTAAGAAAAATAAAATTATCAAATTTGCAAGTAAATGGATAGAGCTACAGACAATCATCCTGGAAGAGGTACAGACCACGGCCTACCAAAAATCAAGCATTGCATGTTTTCTCTTATATAAAGAGGTTAGCTTTAAGCATCAAATATGTGTGTTGCATTTGGAATATGCCCTGAGATTAGGATATATGGAAGTTAGAACAGGAGGATAAAGTGGTGAGGATGTGGGAGGGGAGAGCAGGGAGAGGAAGGAAAATTGGGAGGGATACACAGGACCTGTGACAAAACCACATGGAACCCTACTAGTATAAAAGCTTTTTAAAATATATACAAATGTTAAATGACTTCAAGTGGAGTTACTGTACAATTGGGGAGACAATGTCCTAATGGCATATACTATGCCACCAAACAAAATCTCCAGTACCAAGAATAGCTCACATCTTTCTGAGTCATTGGCCCTAAGGGTCTTGTAGATCCCGCTCCAAACACTGCAGGTTATTCCCAGTTCTATTGGTTACTCTTCATAACCTGACGGGAAGATCGTGGTGCTGAACCACATAAATGAAGCCGTTGAGCCTGGTGAACTTCAGCTGGTGTTCATGGAGAACCCTTACCCTCTGTTGACAAGCATTTCTAGAGCATGTTCCTGGGAGAGAAAAGCAATCAAAAAGGTTACCCAACTATGAATTTTATGGACTCTATAACCCGCCTGCACTCTATGCCCACTGACGCATTATGGACTCTGTAACCCGCCTGCACTCTATGCCCACTGACGCAGCAATGGCACGAGTGTTATGGGAATAATCAACCACTTCTTTATTTTCACTTCTTAAATGTACTTGTTTGTTTGCTTATTTATTTATTTATTTAATTTAAATCCTACTCAGTGAGATGGAGCTGACAATGCTACTCAGGCCAAGAGTATCATGCTAGATAGGACACGGACTGAGGCAAAAAACCCTTCACCATTATTCTGTTAAATAAACACAGTAGCAAAACAACTCCTAATGACACATTTCTATTCCCATAGATCAGTGCATGCTCATTGCTCATCAGAGAAACTTACTGTAGTATGTAGTAATTAGCACAGAGGCCCACATCTGAACAATTACAAAGAGTGGAAGAATTGGGAGTATTCAGTCCTTAATAGGATGTATTTGTCATACGCCTTCCCTCAAGGCTTAGGGATCTATGCAGAAGTTGAGGCCTAAAAAAGATAAGAGCCAGAGGGAAACAGCATTTTCCAAACATGCAGAACTGATGTACATATGCATTTACAGAGACTCTGACAGCACACACAAGGCCTGCATAAGTTCAAGCCAGGCAAAATCACAGCCTAGCACAAGGTAAGAAGTCATAAAGTCACACCTGCAGCCAAGAAGCTATTTGCAATTAATAGCTGCTGGAGAAGGCAAAATAAAGTTTATTTTGTAGAGTGACACTCAGTAGTAAGTCTACAACATTCTAAGGTAGGCTTCCTGCTCAGGAGCAGTCCACCATCATAAACTGAACTCCAAATTTTTGTTTTATGTTTGTTCTTTCGTTTGGTTTAGTTTTTTTTTCTTTGTTTTCAGAGAAAGAAAAAGAACATGAAGTTGGTTTGGTAAAGAGGGGATGATCAGGAGAAGGGGAAAATGTGATCAATACATAGTGAAATTATTAAAAATAAAAATACAAACAAACTTACAAAAACTTGAACAATCTGTTTTCCCTGTATGTACTTCTTGTGTGGTCTCAGAAGGAGAAGATGACATCCTTGCCCTAAGGGGAGTACAGGATGCAGAATTGATTATCAGAACACCAGTTGTTCCTGGTTAGTTCATGAGACAGGTGGGGTCAATGAAAGCCCCCACTTGAATCGCTGATTGGAGGGAATGCTCATTCATTATTCTAGATATCAGAGTCTTATTTTTTTTCAAGCTGGACTAGTACTATAATTAAAATACGGAGATGTTTCTATCATATTATCTCTATCATGAAGTTGAGGGTGAAGCTAACACCAGAGTGAAGAATAGAGTCAGCCAAGACGACTGAAAGGAACTCCAGGGCACTGTTTGAGCTATTTCCTAATCCATACCAACCTGAACCTGTTGATACACAAGGGAATCAATTCACTCTTTTTCCTTTTTAAAGCCAATGTAAATTATACTTCCACTGAATGAAGGAAAATCCTATTACCTATCTGTCTGTCTGTCTGTCTGTCTGTCTATATATCTATCTATATATCTATCTATGATATGTATATATGCATATATGTATAGGGGCAATTTTTTGTCATGTAAGCAAGATTAGGGACACAGAAGGGACTACAATAAATATAGTCTTCAGTAAAAGCCATGGGCTACTATAATATCTTACACAAATAGCTTACCAATACTTCCCTTGAAGATTGAGCCTAGCTCCTGTACCTGAGGGGGAATCCTCTCTTCAACTAGGCCATGATGACAGGTGGTTTTCCTTAACAGCCTTTAAAAGTGGCAGATCTTTCCTTTATCTCTGAGATCGCCAAGAAAGTGTGTAAAGCCAGCCTTTTGAACACTTACCCATAGGAAAACCTCGAAATGTGGAAGAACATAGAGCTGACACTGAAGAAAAAGCAGCTGAATACAGGAAGGGCGGTGAAAACGCAGGTGAATAAAGGAAGGGAGGTGAAAACGCAGCTGAATACAGGAAGGGTGGCACAGAAAGAAGTGACAGCCACAGTGGGGTTCACGGCAGAAGTATGGAAACAGGAAAATTATTTTCATCTCCAATATAATTGAAATCTCTTTGACCCCAGAAGAGCAATGGATGCCTGAAACACATTGCAAAATTTTCCTGTGGCTTTGCAACTTGCTGGACAGCAGCACCCTATGCCCCTCATACTTTGAAGTCACAATCCAAGATTTGAACCCCTGGGAAAAGTTGAACAAGACCAAAAACTCTGAGTCACTGGTACGATAACTCAATGCCAGGAAGCAAGGACCTTTCTGGACAATATCTACAGTGACATCAGTTTGCAATGGGTCACTAAGGATTGCTCAGGGTGACAAGGTTTGGTGCACTATCCTGTAAGAGCCTTCATACATGAAGCACAAGACCTCTAATTCTAACGATATCACAAACAAACCCTATGCAGTTAAGGCTCTGAGCATGACTGGAAGCTGAGATAAGTTAATACAATTATGAAGCAACTAAATAGATCCTGAAGCCATAGGATGACATCATGAAATCTTAGAAGCTACAGCTGGCTTCTCAGGATATTTTTGCAGATGAAAATATGAAGCATCTGGTCTTTCACTTATCATTCTTTGCTGAAGTCATCGTCATCTTAAATTTCTTTTTATCATGTAGATGTGGTATGTTTAAAAATAATGTTGGAAATTTTGATCGAGCATGGTGTCCAAGTTCTAGAAAAACACAAGCCAGAATTCTTTGCTCTTTCAACAAGAAATTGTTTATAAAGATGGACAGTGCCCAGAACTCCTGTAGTTGTACTAACGAGCTTTGTTATTGAGTTAGAAAACTCTAATTTTTCTTTTCAACTATGCAATGTTCAATTATTCACTCCTAAGTGTTCTCCGTGGTGGGACCTTGTATTCTTTTATAATACACAGATAATAGGTCTGTCTTTGGATATAGGTCTCTCATGTTCAAATCCAATTTGCACCTAGTATCCAGGTAAAATTAAATGAGTTATTTGAGTTACTCAATCTCTTCAGTTCCAGATTAATTTTTCATAAAACAGGATTAATAGCAATTGCTACTAAATGACACAATATTTATAAAGTATTTTGCAGCGTGTCTGACATCCATAAGCCCCAAGTAAATATTATTTATTGTTAGTTGATCACATAGCAAATATTTATTGGTTAACAAATATTTGTGTGTCTTGAGCACCGGGCTAATCCTTGGGAATACTTGGCCACAAAAAGAGAAATGTTCTGTTAAACAATAAACTTGTGTATATTGGTATTCTCATTTATATTGTCTCTGATATATATATACATGCACACATGTACATATTATACATACAGAGAATATGTATATATACACGTACATATATACATACATATATATACATATATATATGTATATATATATAGTCTCTGATTCTCCACTCAGCAGATATTTTAGAAATTACTTTTCAGCAGCTTTTTTTAGAAATTACTTTTCTATCTAAGGATTCATCTAGAGAAATAATGTTGAGAGTGGTAGATTTTATTAATATCTCTATGACAAAAGTACCCTAACTGCCTATATAATCACATGCTATTATCAAAAGTTCATTCTGAAAATTTTTCATGATGTAGGAGTGACTTGGGAGTTCACATTAGAATTTGAATCCATTCCTAGTGGGGAATGAAGCCAATTCCACTGGCTGCTTCTCCGGCCCCGCCCCCACCCACCCCCAGCACTCTCCCCCACTGCCTTGCATCTCTGCTTGTTCATTCCCCTCTCTCCTCTGACTACATAGATGCCAGCTAGGTTTTCTCTACCATATCCTTAGCCCTAGCCTATGCCATCATCTCGTCCACACTGTACCTCCTCAAACAGCGTCTCCATTCTTGCTTCCAGCACTATCAAGGCCCTGCCTCCTAGGAGCTCGCTCTAACATGACCAAGGCACAGAAACATTTGACTAGAGTGTGGCCCAGATGAAGTAAACACTGACAAAGAGATGTAAGAAACAAACACAAGAATAAAGATCTGTCCGTAGAGTTGTCCAAGTAGAGAGGACTGTTTAGGGACAAAGAGTAAAAGAAAGACCATCTCAGGCAACAGCAAAACTTTCTAAAAAGATTGTCATTTCTGTATGCACACATGTGCTTACAGAATGGTATCCTACCCCTAAATGGGAAACACATTTAGGGGTAGGATACAATCTGAAGTCTAAAAATCTAATCTTTATAAGATAACAGTACATTAAGGCTCGAGAGGTGGCACAATGGTTAAGAGCACTGGCTGCTCTTTTAGAGAACACAGGTTCAATCCCCAGAACACACTTGACAGCTAGCTACTATCTGTGAGTCCAGCTACGAGGGATGCACAGACATTTTCTGGCCTATATCTGAAGATATAGATGCAGGCAAATTATACATAAAGACTAAAACAATAAATAAATAAATAAAAAATTTTAAAAAAGAAATTTAAAAATAGTCTAGCATGGTGATCCGAGTTCTTCCTCCTTTCTGCCGTTATTAACTTCGTTTCACTTGTCGTAAATACAACATTTGCATACAAACTACCATAGACTAATTCAAAGAACATTGAAGCATTTGAAAATTAATGACTAACTTTTATGTGGAAGACTTGGTTAATATCACACACCCTCATTATTCACCTGGATCGTTTCTGGGCTTGGTGCCTTTGATCTAGCAGATATCTAGAAACATCTAGGACACGATGAAATGAGACCGTTCCGGCTCATGGTGTTTAGATATGTCAATGGGAGACCTTTAATGCCATCACAATAGCTCTTCTTATCTCCTGTCGCCAGAGCTGAACACAGCAGAGCATGAGAAATGCATATGCCCAGGTCTCAACAAAGAGCTCATTACCATATTAGACTTAGCTGTACTCAGTTAACTCGGAAGGCTCCAAACACAGGGAACGAGCCACGGAGTACACTTTATTGCCAAATGTTGTCCAAATTAAAGAGATGATTTCAGCAAATGTTTCAACAGTGTTTGACTTCACAGGCAAACAACTCTTTTCCCTGTATGTTTTCATCAAGATGAAGAAGGTGGCAGATGCTGCCTGATAATCTTCAAATTTATACAAAAAAAAAAATTTCTCCCACCGCCAGATACATTTCATGTTCCTTTAAAGGTGATGTTGAGAACGCTTATGTCCAAATTACATAGCTCAGTTGACTTCAGAGCTTTCTTGGTATTTTCTATTACTTCCCTTCCACACACCATTCAGGTGGGATTAAATTATGCATGTTTTAAACAGAAGACGTGTTGAAGTAATGAGAGTCCACCTGGCTACTTGGATGGATTGATTATGCACACTAGCAATCTCTAGGGTAGAAGGAACTATAAATTTGGTTCATTGATAAGGAACTAGATGTTCCCTTCTCCATCATAAAAATTGTCCAAGAAAAGTGTTGATTACAGGTAGGGCTACCCAAATCTTAAACTTTCTTATTCATGTTATGTAATTGAAGAAAAAAAAATTAAAGTATAGTTAGCAAAGAATATGTCTTCCATTGTCTTTTGTTTTATATCAAACTCCCACTTTTAAGACAATCCGTATAATTTTCTCAAGACCTTAATGATGAGTCTTCACCAATAATTTGCTTACTCATTAACAGAAGTTAGCAAATCTGCTCCATGAGGAGGCTCCCTGGAGAATGAACTGAGTCAAGGTTCCCCTGGAGAACCTGTAGATTTCTCGGGACTCCTCTGAGAACGCGTTATACTAATCTAAATACGAATCTATGCTCTCTGTAAATGTGATACTGTATGAAACAAGACGCTAGTTTCCCTATTGTAGAACAAGTCAGAGACAAAATGGTGATTTGAAGACTGCCTGGGTGCCAACTTAGTTCACTGTTATCTCATTTTTAAGAATGGAAAGTCATCAGACATAGGTATTTTTATAGTATAACTTGTGAACTGTTGGATTAAAAGTTTCCGTAGGAAAGAGGCTGAGAAATGATAGCATAGGCCTGTGGAGATTCCAGAAGTCTGATGAGCTGTGTCATGAATCTCTGAGAGAGGCTTGAACTGTCTGTGAACCTCACCCATACTCCCAAGGGAACCATAGCTTTGCTTCCTTAATGTTGTGTTTGGAGCAGGGTATTTCATGTTGGGCCATCCAGCACTTCATCTGTCAAGGTCTACCTGACATACTACATGCTCAATGACACTTTGGAGAGTCTCAGATAATGGGACATCTCTACCTTTTCTTCTACCTCATAGAGCACTAACTTTGCAGTTTATGTTTTTAACATGGGAATAGAGCATTCTTAGAAATGCTGCATCAACAGCATGTCTTGATGGACAAAGAATTAAATGTTATCTTTTAGAAGACTAAACATTCATGTCTAAATCAAAAAGGTATTCTTAGGCTGCATATTCAATGTGACAATGTTATGGAAATACGTTTAAGAACATATTTTACCTACACTAGCCCTGTAGTACTGCTGTAAGATTTTGTATGTACATTCGAATATAAATTTAAAAGAGCTACCTCAGTAAGTATAAAAATTACAGTTCTATGCAATAAGAGAGCACTGTGGCATTATTTAACTGATTGCAATCTTTCTTAGGACTCCATGAAGTATTTGATTGGTAAGATACATAGACTCACAGTGTCATTTTGAAGTTACTGGGCAGCAAAGAGAGTGCTGTTCTAAATGTAAATTAGAAATAGTATATATTTCGGCAAAAAAAAAATAGGCAAAGTTTAGAATGTTTTACAGGTCTGTTTACGATCATCCTTGAAAACTAGGAAGGCACCAGGCTGAGAGCAGCAACTCTTGCTGGTAAAGACACAAAGTCGGAATATGTATGCAAGTCATGGAGATGTTAAAAACATTTTTTTTTTTTTTTTTTTTTTTTTTTTTAGAAAAGAAAGCCCCAGAAATAGCAGCAGAGAACTCTTGAGAAATGCTGTATCAACAACAGTGGTTTTCCAAGGCCTAAGGGATTAAACGCTATGTTGAAGAACTGAACGATCCTTTTAAATGTGCACATACATTCCATGTGAAGAACCCTCTCCCAGTCCGTTGATGATTTGGGAGGGAAGGAAGGAAAGGTAGTGACACCTGCAAAGCTTGATGTGAGCAGAGGGCTTAATGGATATATAAAAGCTGATTAGTGCTAAGTGTAAGAGGAAAGTGGGCTAGAACATTCATTGTTCACATCCCTGTTCAAAAGCATCCGCTCAAAGGAAGAAAACAGCGTCCAAATTTCCAAGCTATGAACAGTGTCTTCTTTTCCCATTCCCTATCAAACCGATCTTAATTACATCTTTATTTTTAAAATGCGTGGAGATAAATACTATATGTCTCTTTCTTGTGGGTGCTGTAGAAGAAGGTAGCAGTTCTTTGTCTATTGAGTATCAGAGAAACATGATGTAGTGTACTCTGTTGACTTAGTAGGCAATTAGTAAATAATTGGTTAAAAAAAAATGAATGAATATATTTAGTGTGTTTTTCCCAGAAAAAAATCACAGCATAAACTTCAAGCAGAGAATTTTTTAAATAAGATTAATGATGTTCTTGCAATATTACAGGTCCCAGCTTAGGTGGGATAGAGGATAATGACTATACCAGAGAATTATTTATCAATCCACCACACTCATGGTATCCTTATTTGGCTAGCCCTCTACACTGACTCGGGAGTCTTAATTGTCTTTACTGAGTGAACTTTACCTGCCCTTCCGTGAACATGGCTGTGTCGACTAGTGTAGAAACCTGGTCATATAAGGACTATGCTGGAAAAGACAAAAAAAGACGTGTGTAAGAGCAAACTGGGTTTCTGTTTTGTAGAATTAGACAGCTATCCATGGTCCAAGCACACAAAGCTTTAAGGCATGTAAGGAGGAAAGAGTGTGGTTCCCTGGAGGCGATTATGGTAGAGAAGTTCTCATCGAACCATAGTCTATGCATGTGTGAAAAAAACGTGACAAGGAAACCCATTGTTTAGCATATGCTAAAATAATCATAAAAATAAGATGGTTTTGTTACGTCAGTTGTCATGGATACTCCTGACTACTAAAAGAGACTTGTCTAGGAGTCAATAGATTTTCTGTTCATTTCAACCTGATCAGTATACAGGATATTAATCAATAGTCATTAGCCAGTGTTGCAAGAACTAAAACATGATGAAATATGAACATGAAATCATCATATTATATTGTACTATATAGCATTGGATGAGTTGCTATTCCTATTACACTCTGAACTACTTCAGCTGCCTTAGAAACCATAAGTACTGTTCCTTCTGCTTTGTGTTCCTCTTTCAGTTTGAGTCGTACAAGATTCTGCTCTTCCCATCAGACAATTGCAGTCCTCAGGAATTCATAGCAGCTCTGTGATGTCATCCCACCATTTTCCACTCCTGTATCTCTACTAGGTAGGACCTTGACACAAAGGGGCATCATCTATTAGAATACAAAACTATAGAAGTGAACTGGGATTTATCTGCAAAAGGAAATATACGTATCAACGCTTTATAAACATTATTATTGTCTTTAACACAAAACATTAAACCAAAAAATTATAACATAGCCCCCCAAAATGGGCAAAGGGAGGCCTGGAGAAAAGGGGGGCTAATTAAGTAAGTCTAATACATGTTGTGTGTGTGGTGTGTGTGTGTGTGTACCATAATTTAATTAAATTTTATGCTATCAATTAAAATATTTTTAAAGTTCAGAAATAAGTCTTTGCCTACCATGAGAGCAACCTGAGAATGGCACAATAAATATTAATTTTTTTCCTAGGGTACTTTCTTGGCTTCTAGCAAATAGAAGTCTGCATGTTTACATTTAAACCTTGGACCTAGGGAAAGCTGAGGTTTCACCCGGAGCCCGTTTTTTAACCAACAAAGTGTGTCTATATGACACAGGAAGGTGGGTATACATTTTGAAAAGCCAAGTCCTCAGTACTGCTAACTGAAGTGTTTGCTTGTGTATACTTACAATGCAGGTCCTAACTAGTGTTTTAACAAGATCTTGAATGTTCCTCTAAGGCTCGAAGGTTAAAGGTATGGAATGCAGCTGGTGGGATTATTACATATCCCTGGAAACTTTAGGAGCTGGACTTTAGTTGAAGGAAGCATATCAGTGAGAGCGCACAGTTGAAGGGTATATTGGGGTGCACTTGCTTTCTCTGCCTTTCTCCTTCCAGAAAACAAACAACTTTACTTCAGTCCTTGCCTCTGCCGTGTAGCAGTGCTCACAAGGTTCCTAAAGCAACAAATGAACCAAATCTTCTGACACCAGGAGCCCAGTTAAAGCTTCTGTCCAAGGGCTAGGAAGTTAGGTCTAAGTGACAGACTGTTGCTACTTGGCAGGTCCTCTGTTCCTCCCATATGTGCCACCAAGCCTGGATCATCATACAGCATAGGTTGCAGACCTACGATGTTATAATTTACCGTTTCTGCATAGATCCAACATGCAAATTTCATTCTTTGTGGTCAAGAATCCCAGCCACTATGTGGGTGTGGTGGTACACACCCATAATCCCAGTAGATGCAACCAGATCTCTGGGAATTGTGAGGCCTGGCTCATCTACCTGATCTAATGAGTTCCAGGATAGTCAGCTATGTAATAGACAGACCCTATGTGCAAAAAAAGGAAGTGCATCAAAATCAGTACATTGAGTCTTTGCATGAGATCAGTACCAATGATTTAATGGACTCATTCAGTGACATAAATCCACTTTTAATGTGGTAAGAATATTTGGTTAGGCCGCCGTCTCCTCACCTTGAAAAGCAGGCTGCAAACTAGCGTAGGCTATAACGTGAAGAGATTTGGCTAAAATTCAAAATATTGGTAGGAGGTAGTTTATGCCAGTAGTGTGCCATTTCCTGCAGATTCATATGAGTTATATGAATGCTGACTAGAAAAAGTATACTGAAATCAACAGTGGAAGAAAGCAAGCATTTGTTAGGAAAGGCACTCTCTTGCTGTCGACGAACTGCTGGGACGAAGAGCCCAATGACTTGGATCTCACAGTCCTAAAAGTGATCCGCTTTGTACCTAAAATTGAGGAAGTTTTCTGCAGTGACCATGAAACTGCAGGCATAGCAGGAGGCAAGACTCTTGCCTTGTCATAAAGCACCAGTGATTTTGCTAGCAAGAGGTGATAAATTGGATAGCCTTCCCACCTAAGCCTATTATTTCAGATGATCTCAAGGTAGCCACCATTAATTTAAGGACCAGAAGGATGGGCAGAGTCCAGGGCCTACTAAATAAAAGCAGAGAGTCTACAGACAGGAAAGCCATGCCCAGTAAGGCTTTCGGCCGTGGTAGCTTGTCCACAGAGTGGAAACAAATCAGTCTGGCTATCTGGTTGAGTATATCTTGCCAAAGAAATCCTCAACTTTGTCTGGTGCAGTTCCTTATTGTGGAAACTTAATTAGGCCTGTGTCATGTCATGACATTTTAAAATCTGTGACCTCTTTGAGAGCACTCCCAAGTGCCTAGTTCAGGTGTATGTATTGAGGAAATTTGTGAAGTATGAATGTCTCTAAGAAAGATCCAGGGACAGCAGAGAGAGAAAGAGAAAAAGAACATCTGGGAGGAAGAACGGGTGAGTGTGGAACTGGTCAAACAAGCCAGGGTAGAGTCTTGGCCATTCCTGCTCGGTAGGTTTTGCTAATTGTTATGGAATGGTGGTGCGTTCTTCCCTCTCCAAATGGAGAGACTCATATGAAGATTCTCTTCCTTTTCCACCGTGGAAAATTTAAGAGTGCTGGCTGCTGAAAGGATCTTCAGATTTTTGAGTGTCGACCTACAAGGAACCCCAATCCAGACCTATTGCAGAAGACTGAATATCATCTTATAATCTTGGGAAGTCATAGATGTGGTGCCAGATCAGGAAGGGGCTTAAATCTTTTTCCTAAAGGTGACAGTGAGCCTGCTCCAAGCATGTTTGTTTGGGAAACCAAAGGGACTGACCAGAACACAAATGCCCAATATCTAACTGCGGTTGTTTAAAAATATGTCTACAAGTTATTTGCTACTTCTCCCTTCAAGATGACTTTTCCCTTGAGTCTAGAATGAAACCCAGTGACTCATTTCTAATTAAAATAAAATGGAATTGTGTGTGAATTCGACCAGGTCATGGACGACAGTGTGATGTCATCGCCGCTCTTCTTGGATAACCCGCTTCAGCAGAAGTTCACTTCTACAAGGTGATGTTACTCAGGCAACCTGTGGAGAGACATCCTCCCTGCCCTGACCTGAGGCCACCTGTAAACAGTCACGTGAGAGAGGCATCTTACCATTGGGTACTCCAGACCCAAGTAAATCTTCAGATATCTGCAGCATCACCAGCCTCATCTTTCCAACTACAAGAGACAGAGTATAACAGGAACATGGAACTAAGACGTTCCTGCATTTGTTATCCCCAGAATCTTTTAGACAACCATTTGTAGTCCCACCCCCTTCGATCTTTACTGTTTATTTGTTTGTTTGTTTGTTTATTCACTTTACATCCTGATCACAGAGCCCTGCCCCACCCCAGCACCTCCACCTGTCCCCCTATTCCCTTCTACTCTGAGAAGGGGAAGGGCCCCTGGGTATCACTCCACCCTGACACATCAAGTCACTGCAGGAGTGAGCACACCCTCTCCCACTGAGGCCAGAGGACATGGCCCAGTTAGAAGAACAGGTTCCACAGACTGGTCCAACTTGAGACCCATCCCATGGGCAAGATCCAGTCCCTGGTACTATTAATGATACTCTGCCGTGCTTGCAGACGGGGCTAACACAACTGTCCTTGGAGAGGCTCTACTCAGACTCAGCAGCCAATGGAAAGAGATGCAGAGACCTATAGCCAAACCCTAGGCAGAGTCTTATGGAAGAGTTGGGGGGAAGAAATGAGGGACGCCAAATGGACAGGGACTCTACAGAAAGAGCAACAGAGTCAACTAACCCAGACCCTTGGGAGCTCCCAGAGACTGAATCACCAACCGAAGAGCAAGCATGGGCCGCACCTAGCCCTGGCCTGCACATATGCAGCAGATGTACAGCTTGCTCTTCATGCAGTCCCCCAACAACTGGAGCAGGGACTGTCCCTGAATCTGTTGCCTGTGGATCCAGTTCCACTACTTGAAGTTTTAAACCACTACATTTTGAGGCAATGTGTTATGTAGCAATAAGGAATAAAAAGTGAGGGTTCCAGTTCCTCCCAGTGTCTTTGACAACAGTATCTTTGTCCATCACTATAGCTGTTCCTGCCGTATGTGAAGTTCTGTCACATGGTTGTTTTGATTTGTATTTTCCTAATAGTTAATTATATGGAGCACGTTCCCAAATATCTCATGTGTATCTTTGTCAGAGAAAAGCCTATCCAGAAACTGCTCACTTAAAAAAAATGAAGCCAGGCAGTGGTGGCACATGCCTTTAATCCCAGCACTTAGGAGGCAGAAGCAGGCAGATTTCTGAGTTCGAGGTCAGCCTTGTCTATAGAGTGAGCTCCAGCCAGCCAGGACCACAAAAAGAAACCCGGTCTCAAAAAGAATTGTGTTTTCTTTTGTATTTTTGAATGGTAAGAGTTCTTTACATATTCTTTAAAAACTATATATAAAACATATGCCTTATTGTTACATAACAAGTTACCAATATACACACACACATATACATATATTTTAAAATAGTTTCCACTGTCTTATGTGTTCTGTTTTTATATGTTCTAAAGCCACAAACAATTTAGTTGTCCATTTAGGTCTAGTATGCTCATCTAGCACGCATGCTCTTTAGTCACTAGTGCTTTTTATTTTTGCCTCACTGGGGACTTAGTTCACCGGGATTTACTGAGCTGCATTTTTTCCTGTGTTTCCTCACTTAGTTCTTCTTTTAGCTCTCTGGTCCATTTTCAGTTCATTTGGGTTACGAGGTGAACGAAGAATGGCTCCAACTCCATCTTTTTCACGGACACATGTGCATATGTGTATATGAAACATGCCAACATCCTTCCTTGAAAAGTTAGTTTCCTATTGAAGTGTATAAAGGAAGGTATGCCTGCTATGTAGTATGCTTATGTATCAAGAATGAAGATGATTTGGCTTGGCTTTGTGAAAAGATAATGCATATCAGTTTTTTAAAGGTATACATCTGTGTGCACACCTATTCCTGTTTCTTTGGGTCTTCAAACAATTGCACACATAGTAAGCGTGGACTCTGCAATTTCTTTATGGCGTTCATCACTATAGATCTCTGAATAATTTAGAAAATAAGATATGTACTTTGTTTAGTTGAAGGCTATCTGAAGACTTGTTCAAAAATCAAAAGGATTATGTTTTGACTGAACTGAGCCGTGTTTCACATCATGTTCTCATATGTGTTTGTGAGATCCTGAAAATGAACATTTGTGTAATATTTACTTTAATTGTTTATACTTAGTAAACGGATTTGTCATCAAAATTGGCAGACTCCCCTTGCTTCAAGTGGGCATTGTATGTACTTCCTTGTTTGGGAAGGAATGAGGCACATCGTGCACAGTCCGTAGAAGTGTCTGCCTTTTTCATGCACACTTTGGGCTGCTTGTAGATAATCATTTCCAGACTTGCATGTCTTTGAGATTACGTTTTCGGGGTCCATATTAGTGTAGAAACAGCATGCCCTGATTTTCACTGACTTTGGGACTCCAAGTCTTACTAAAAGTGAAAGGGCTGGAGTCCCATTAAGGAATACTATACGGACAACTCCGCCAGAGTGTCTAAATGTCTTCATTTCCGGCAGACATTTTTTCCATCTCAGTGAGCTGCTATGCATTCACCCAGGCAGCTTGGGATAGGTGCCTGCCTCCAACATGGTTGGGATGGTTGGGATGGAATCTGAGGTCCACAAGTAAGTGCCAGTAGGGGCAATCCCCCAGCTTCTACAGCTACAACAACTCTCAACCAGAGCTAGTCCAGAGGTAGTCTTGTGTTCTACAGGAGTTGTTTTTTGTTTTGGTTTATTTTGTTTCGTTGTTTTGGGTTGTCGTTTGTTTGTTTTCACTTATTCTACTCAAAATTTTTAGCATTTTATCTCTGCTGTAAATACAGTTTACATTTACAGTCTCCCACCCAAAGTTAACAGAAATACGAACAGTTGTCACTGCAGTACGGTTAATGAAGACACAGTACATAAAATGTCACCTCTGCTGATTCTCTGATTGGTATCAAAGCCTCCACACCCCAAAGTGGGCTTTAAACACAGTGTGAACACCAGTAACCGACAAAGGAAGTCTTATGCCTAACAAGCTTTAGGTTCCCTTTAACAGATTGATTTGTTGATACCATGAACAGTTTCCTGCAGCCTTCCTGGTCTAGAATTGTAGGACTCAATATGGCAGTGCTTTACACTGCCGGGTGTTGTGAGATGAGAAGGCACTGGATTTTGGAAACCTAGTGTTCAAAAGAGTATAGTGGTGCACACCTATAACCTCAGCACTCATCATGAGTTCGAGGCCAGCCGGGGCTATATAACAATACCCTGGTTTTTTGTTTGTTTGTTTGTTTGTTTTTTGTTTTTGCTTTTTGTAAAGATGGTTAAAATGTTTTGTATATATTGAATTCATTGTAGAATACAATTCAAGCTAACAACATTTCTTAGTACCTATGAGATGTAGCTATTGCAAATTTTAAATCACATATGAAACTCACTTTTGTGATTCATGCCATGTTCTTTGGGGAGAGGCAAATGACAAGTGGTTCCATTTGCGTGTTCAAGTCTTCGTGTTGTGCATTTCTGTTTTCGTATAACTTTCTACTGGTAAAACTCTATTAATACTCTATTCTTTTCCTGAGAACCCCTTTCTCAATCTGCTGACTTAGCAAATTCTAACCTTTCGTCAGCCAGCTGAAGCACCATTTTCCTGATAAAATGTTTTCTGATCCCCTTGGCCTAATATCCATACCTCAGATAAAAATAAACACTCTGTCCTCTAGGGCATGACAGTCACTTGGCCAACACCTACCGAATACCTACTGTTTGCTGATCACCAGGCTAAGTGCTGGAGGTGGCTCGGCGTGTGTGTGTGTGTGTGTGTGTGTGTGTGTGTGTGTGTGTGCAGGGGTGGGGCTCAGACCTTATGCCTACATTCTTTCATTCTGGAAGGGAATGTTGACAAGCTGAACATTATAACAGTTGGCTTGAAGGATGCTGGTCATGAGACATATAAAGAGCACAGGAAAGTCTGTCTATCTCAGACTACTGGTAGGTATGCACAGAAAGATAAACAAAAATAATGAATTCCAGTGGACTAAGAAACTGAGCAATCAACATTTTTTATTTATTTCTATTTTATGTGCTTTGGTGTTTTGCCTGCATGGATGTCTGTGTACGGGTGTCAGATCTAGGAGTTACAGACAGTTGTGAGCTACCGTGTGGGTGCTGGGAATTGATTGGTTCCGTGTCCTCTGACAGAGTAGTCAGTATTCTTAACTACTGAGCCATCTCTCTAGAGCCAACTGATAGACTTTTTATAACACATATGTTGAGGTATATAAACTGAATGACATCTTTTCACATTACGCATGCTTCTTATGAGAACGGGCTTCCAAAACCAAATCACTGCAGAGACATTTGTATATCCCTACACCCCAATATCCATTTGTATACCCCTATACTCCAATATCCATTTGTACATCCCTATACCCCAATATCCATTTGTACACCCCCTATACCCCAATATCCATTTGTACATCCCCTACATCCCAATATCCATTTTGTACATCTCCTACACCCCAATATCCATTTGTACACCCCCCTATACCCCAATATCCACTTAATGATTCCCCTTGGCCTGGACATTTATATTTTTTTAAATATAAACTTATTACATAAACAATAAGCGATGGGGCTCACTGCGAGAGACCAGCCAGCATGTATGAGGGCTCCATTCCTGGGAGCAGAAGAAAATTGTGTGTGTGTGTGTATGTGTGTGTGTGTGTGCAGATGTATGTGCTATGCACATGTCTAGAGTTCAGAGGACAATTTAATGGAGTCTGTCCCAAGGATCGAATCCAGGTGGTCAGGCTGTGCACCTAAGTGCTTTCATCCCTGGGCCATCTTCACTGGCTCAGCGCAGGGTTTCTTTTTAACAGAAAGAATGGACACAAAATGATCTTCTCACAATTAGCAATTCTATATAGGGTACGCAATTAATTTAACACAAGTGTATTATCAAAAAGAGTCCAGGATTTTACTTATTACATTGGGTGGAGGTGGTCAGCTTTGGCACATCATCTAACCTTTAGCTGTTGGAGTTTTAGCACTGATATTGGGCAAACAGAACAAGATTTAGCTTGCTGGACAATCTAGCGTTTTTCAGAGTGACATTTGAGTGGGCTCAACTACCAGTCCTCAAGTCTGTCACGGTGGTCCTCTGTGGGGGCTCCACTCTCTTACATGCGATCTTTTACTTAGCTTAACTTTATATTAATTATGACAGGCTATCTGTACTCTTAATCAGTTCCAGAGAAGAAACTGTCAGTGAAAAGAGAAGAAATTATTTGCCTATTGATGGAGAAGTTTGAAATGTCGTGTGTGTGTGTGTGTGTGTGTGTGTGTGTGTGTGTGTGTATGTCATAGGGCCTTGAACTCAGTTCCTTACACATACCAGTCATGTGCTGTGTCTCTTTGCTTCATCCCTACCTTAGTTTTAAAGGACTGGGTCTCATTTTGGAACTTCATCCTTAAACTTGCTAAAAAGTCCTAGAGGACTTCCTACTTCGCACTTCCTGTCTCAGCTTCCCAGTTGCTAGGATTGCAGGCTAGTACTACCTTGGCTAGCTGAAGGCATCTGTTGAATCTTCTATAATCTATGAAAAAGATGACTTTTAATAAAACTGACACTGGGTTTTCAAAAAAAAAGCTAAATAAGACCCGAATAAACTGGGATACATTTAGAATGTCTTTGTATAATATTTAAAAAAAAAACAATAAAGGGCTAAATTACAATTATGGTGCTCATTTAATTTGCGAGCATTTGCTTTTAGTCAATCTCGGATAAATGATGCCCGAAAGACAATGACGCCGGGATAAATGCTGCCTTTACTAATTTGCTTTAAGCAGATTTTGAATTGTGGCATGGGCAAGTGCTGGGCTGTTACATGAGATTTACACTACAGTTAGATGACAACAGTTTGCATAGGTGAGTCACTAGGAGGAGAGATAATAAGTATTTTAAAATGCGCCACCATCACCATTAAGGAAAATATTTCTAGCATGAGCTGAGGACTGTGCTAGGATACAGCTTTATTAAGAATTAATTGGAAAAATTGTCTTTCCTTTAGAGATTGGGAATGTGCTCCAGACCTTGTTCATTTGAAAGAGCTGAAAAAAATAGCAATAGTGCTATTATGTAACAGTAAAGAATACAGTTGGATCACTTGGCTAGTTTTTGGTTTCGGTGTGCATCAATAACTGCTTCCAAACGCTACCGAAAAATTTAAGGATATGAAAATGTATGTGTGAGAGTAGAAAGCTTCATCCACAAAATTGTCTCAGTATTTTTAACGCAGGCATAGCACTTCAGAGTTTAGGGTGAAGCGAAGATGTACTTTAGCCCTTTTTTTTTTTTTTTTCTTGATGTCAAACAAAAACAACTTCTGCAACCACAACAGCCTTCCCGCAGGTAATGCTTTTCATGGCAAGATACTAGAGTCAAAAACAAACGAGGCATCTGGGGTAAGGGGAGCCTTAAGAGAGGCTTCACGAGTAAGACATGAAGGGAGTAGAGAGAACAGGATTTTAAAGCACAAAACACAAGGAGAGAAAGAGATCATGGTTTCGTATTTTTCTCTCCTCCCTCCACTTTCTCGCCTCACCAATCTGTTAGCCCCCCTCAAATTTAGAGGCGGGTTCAGCAAGACCAGGCTGCAGGAAACCCAGGTTTCGCTGCACTGCCACCCTGGCTTCGTGATGTAATTGTTATTTATTGAGACTCTGAACCCAGCATGAGCTGCTCAAAGAAGTGACAGCCCATCTCCCAGTCCCGTTGGGTCAGATCCTTCCTGGGGGTGGTGCAGATTGGCGGGCAGACCCTGCTGGAGACTTCGCAGTGACAAAGCAGCTGAAGACAAACCAGGTTCCTGGGTCCTGCGTCCGTCTAGGGAGCTGAGCCGTGCACTCCTCAGGTCTTCCTCTCAGTTTTCCGCTTGGAATCATGCCATATTTATCACTGGGTCCTACTAGGTGCTGAGCATGGGGTCAAAATGACCTAGAGTTATAGCGCCGTAGCTTCCGGGATTTAAGAGGGACACAGATTTCAAGGAGGTGGAAATTGAGGGTGGGTAAAGGGCGCCAAGAGAGCGCGTGCTTGTGGGGTGAAACGGGAGAAAGGGAGACATTTGAGGTGCCAGCCCGTAGGTGGGGACCCTGGGGTAGGGTTCAGGCGCCCCGACTCCCCTGTGGTGCCCCCAGCGTTTGCCCCGGCACGGGTGACCAGGGCGATCGCCTGGCCCCTAGCGGGGAATCTGTACAGGCGGCTGGATGGACGGGGCTGGGAAGCCAGGGCGCCGGCACCGGGAGCACAGCACCCCCTCCTTCTCCAGGTCCAACCGCGTCCTCCCTCAGCCTTCAAGGCCGATCAGCCTGGGGACCCCCACCCGGAGTACCGGCGAGGAGGCCTGCAGATGCCGGCTGGGCTCCCCGGCTCCGGCGAGCCTCCGGGTGCGCGCTCGGCCCGGGTGACAATGGGAGGGAGGGGCAGAAAAGGGTTAAGAAACTTGGCTGAAGAGCTGAATGGCGTGGAGCAGCGAGGGGAGGGACCCGGCCGCCGCGAAGTCGGCGGCGGAGGGAGGAGCGCGGCTGCGGCGGGCGGGCGGCGAGCGAGGCGCTCAAAGTCAGCCTCGCAGACATTGCAGCAGAGCCCCGACCTCGGGAGGCCGACGGCGACCGCGGCGCAGGCGGAGGACGAGCCGGCCCCAGCCCGCCCGTGCGCAGCGCCCGTGGCCTCGTGCGGCCGCAGGGCACGGCTAAGCTGGGAAGGAGGGAGCGACGCGGATCGGCGGCCCGGAGCCGCGGCGGCCTCGGTGAGTGGCGATCGCGGCCCGGGCTCCGTGCGGAGCTCGCGGAGCGGACGCCGCGCCGCCCGGGCACGGCCTGGGTGCGCGGCCCGGGGAGGCGGCGGAGGCCGGGGGGAGGCCCGCGGGGGGCGCCGGGGACGCGGATCCCGGGGACAGCCCTCCGCCGCGCCCCGCTCCGGCTCTCCCCGGGAACTCGCGGGCCCGGCCGGCGCAGCCGCCAAGTTGTGGAGTTCCCAGCCGCGGGCTCGTCCGTGCCAGCCTTGGCGCGAGGGGCGCAGCCGCCCTGGGTGTTCTGCGCCGGGACCCACGCGGGTGGCCGGGTCGCGGGGCCCCGGTCGAGCTCGCCCGCCCGCCCGCCCGCCCGGCTGCCCCCGTTGGCCCCGAGCCCCGGGCGCTGGCTGCCGCGCCGCTCGGTCCCGCCGCCCAGCGGTGCTCGCGGTGGCGCCCGCGCAGCTCCCCGCCTATCGCCGGTGTCTCCCTTGCGCGGTGCTCGCCGAATTCCCGGGCCGGGAAAAGTGACTCGGAGAAGGGACAGCGCTGAGCCCCAGGCCCGGCCTGCTGGGCACGAGCTCCCCGCCTGCCGAGGGAGGGCGAGGCCCCTGCACCCGAGGCCGCAGCCCAGTTCCCCCAGCATCCGAGAGGGGGTTCACTCGCGTGAGCCTGGTGAAGTCCTGAGAGAATCGCTCTTCTCTCTGGTGCCACTGTCCTTACTACTATTGTTGTTAGAAAAAACCCTCTACCGTGTAAACATTCCCCGGACCCTCCCATCCCTTTCCAAAGTAGTTTCCAAATTTTAATCAGGAGTTGATATTCAGACTGAAGGAACAAAGGAATCCACTGTGTTTAAAAGGCGGACGGGCAGCGAGTCTTGACACATGTTGATCTCTGAGGCATTCCAGGAGTTTGTACCTCCCATCATGTCAGTAATTTAATTGGATTCTGGCGGTCGTAAATGAAGAACGGAACGTTAGGTAATTTTACGTTAAAATACTTTTTTTTGTTCTTGTTTTTAATCAATGGGTCATTTTAGTTGGGGGAAAGTCCGGACATTATTAGGTGCAAGAACTTATAACTCATTATTTGTGGCACCAGGCTCATGTAAACTGATTGTGACATTGAGGGAAAACTGTGTTTTTAGAGAAAGAGAGTCTAAAACTAAAACAAGATTGGCATGTCTCTGTGTGTGTTTGTGTGTGTGGGGGGGAGGGGGTGGGTGGAGGGGTGTCTATGTATATACCTAAATGATGTGTAGCCTGCATTTCTTGGGTTTTGTAAAGCAGGGGCTTCAGTAATTCATTCTTTAAAGTTATGAATTACATTGAACCCTCTTATTAGTGAATCATAGGTTTAGCAAGTGGGCGGCATCTCCCAGATGCAATTATCCAGTGTTTAATCATCAGGTTGCCACCTTTGTCTAAGAGACAGTGAAATAAACTTCGACTTTTTAAACAAACGGTGGGTGCTTCCTCTGCATGGCCCCTAAGAGTGACTGCTCTCTGGAGTGTGTTGAACTCTTCACTTCCAAGTGACTTGCCCCGGTTTTGCCCAGCAGTTTAGTAATGTCCAATAGGGTTTAACTGATTCAGGGAGCCTGACTTCAGCACCAGTAGGAACTTTCTCTGTAGGACTCAGAGAGTCAGTGAGGCAGCAGGCAGTACCTGGAGACTGGATACTTCCTCCAGCCCGTTTTTCGTTCTACTGGGGAGGCTTCTCTGCACACTTAGCTTTGCAAGGACAAGGAGCATGAAGAAAATATACTTAAGAAGTATACATACCAACTCGAAGGAGGGCAGTTCGGTTGCTGCTTGTTTGTGTACAGTTGAGTTCCGTGAAGTGCCTGTAAGATAGTTGAAAACCAGGCTTCAATGGCTATGAGAAGACTTAGAACCCCCTATCTGTGTTTCCAAACTTTGCAGAACTTGAGTTGTTCGAAATCGAGATATCTGAAAATTCTGTGCGTTAGCAATGGAGAAATGTTTGCGGATGAGGCCAGGGCTCCTCTGACTCCTCCAGTTTTAAGAGGAAAAACATTGTGATTAAAAAAAATAACCTATACCACCACCTAGAGTCTGTCTGTTTGTTAGTTTATTGCTCTTGGAGTTTGCTTACGTTGACATGTCCCTTATGGTTACTGTCCAGTCAAAACATGATTAAGAAGTTCGGGCTTTTGAAAGGCCATCCCGGAGAACAGTTGTTTACGTAGTGCGTAGCAAGTGCCAATTTAAATTATCCGTGCCTCTTTCAGAATCGAAAATTATGACATATCAACTCAAGTGGGCTAGTCTCCAAAAGATATTAATTCAAAAAAAAATTTTTTTAAGACAGCTTCTTTTAGCTTGTGCTCCAAGGTGTCTATGACTGTGCAAAGATTTTCTGTGTTATTAGAGATTCAAGAAATATTACAAAATAAGTGTTCCCAGGGCCTTTTGAGGTTCTGGAGGGACAAAAACAATGTTAAAAAATAATATAGAGGGAGGAGTGTTGCCACTACCAACATTTTGGATGTTGAGAAGGTTAGAGAGAATGTAGATAGTCGTTGCATGTGGGATCAGGTGTTTGAGAATACAGTCAGTGTGAAACAAAGTGATAGATAACCTGGCCTGCTGGAGGTTCATGTGCAGTAAAGGAGTCTGTTAAACCAGAGGCCTGAAGGAGGCAGCCTCTGCCATGTGGCTTATTACATTGTCCAAGGAGGAAGTAGCGCTCCCCCTTTAACCGTGTAGTCTGAAAGATGGCCTCCAAGATCTTTAATTAAATATCAGCCGAACAGAGAGAACTAGAGCACTGTATTAATTCTGTCAGACATCACTATTTTAGAACATTGAGGACAACCAAAAATGAATTAACTCATATCTGAAAGCCGAGTTTTGAGGAAGGTGACAGATGAGGCAAAATATGTCAATCTGGTGGAACACATAGGGAGGTCAGGATAGCTATGCCATCCTTGGCTCTCCAGACAGTTGGGAGGAGAGGAGCTTATTATTAATCGCATACATTCATCGCAAACCAGCAGAAGATCATGACGTGGACATCATTTTAAATCCGAGTGCCTTAGGACCTAGGAGGTTAAACATGTTAGTTTTTTTTTTTTTTTGGTAAGTCTGAAGATGGCAAGCAACTCCTCCTGTCTTTCCAGAACAGCAATAACACTTTGATGTATGAAGTTAAAAGATCATTCGGCTAAAAATATGTTTAAGGCATTTAAATTTTAATCAGGAAAAAAAATTGCTCATTTTAAACTGCGACGAGTCCCTTTTCTCTTTTATGTTTTAAAATTTAGGCTTCTTGACACAGTTTTTTAAAGTATGGGCTGGTCACTTGGGTTCCCTCTCCATTTCCTTTCCCTTCCCCACTCCTCTCCTCTTCTCTCTTCCTCCCTCTCTAAAATAAACAGGTTCCATATCCTTAGCCATTTCCCTCCGCTCCATGAGGACTGCTTTAACTTGTTGACTTTGCTCTGTATGTGTGGCAGGGTGACGTTCTTTGTACTTTTCCACCTTTCATTTCAGGTGACTGATACACCCTCATCATTGGGCTTTTGCATTTTCAAATGATGCTTTACTCATGCAGGGCAAGGATGATGACTGAGAAAAAAAAAAGCATTTGCTGTTTTTAGCGAAACCCTGGGAGCCCTTATCATCCAGCTAGAGACAACACTTTTATTTAAAATATCCTGATTTCTGTTGAAGAGTTAATTAATTATTTTTGGGCAGAATGTGGTAGGGTCCTTCCTGGATCTGTGAATTAAACTGCTGTTTGATTGTAGTTTTTCGAGAACCCAGGGATGAGCAATGCTCATTCACATTCAGCAGTGTTTAGATAACAACAGGGAAACCTAACACCAGAATGAACTGAGACCTGAGGAAGATAAAAGGCAGGCTTGTCAGGGAGGGGGATGAGGCAGTCAGGGAGTGGGATGGAGCTAGGACCTGTGCAGCCAGTGGGATGGACAAACAGTGAATGGAGGAGAGAGATCCTGTTTCCCATTCCTGTTTGCATCTGATGCTTGAAGCGAGGACGGGAATTGCTGATGGTAATGGATTCACTTTTATGAGGCCAGCAATATTATATAAATAGTGATTGTTCGAGAGAATGAAATGACAAGTCCTGCATTTGTGCAGATTCACATTCGGTTTTTGAATGTTCAAGTGTATCTGAAGTGGAAGGTCAAAATTGGGTACCAGCAAAGAACCAGGAAGTCGGTCCCTGGAAGAAAGTGAGTTTTTCCTTCATCTGTTCTTTTTAGAAGATCTGGACTTGCGTAAGTCTTGCTGTGGAGATGGGAAACTGTTTTCTGAGGTGACATGATGCTCCTTTAACACAATCTCATGATGGAGGAGGCTGGACGTGACTGACTATAGGGAGAGGGCTTTAAGTATATTGTCTGGTTATGCAAGGGGGCAGAGGGGAAGGAATGGACAGCGGAGAGGCCAGAGATCTCATCAGGGTTTTCTTACGGATATTGGCGTAGCTACCCATCATTTTTTTTCTTTTTCCTTTTTCATTATTGACATTTAATGTTCAATCTGTTTATATACTGAATGTGTAGTGTGTAGAGATTCTTAAAGTTAAGTCGCAGTTTATTTCAGACAAAACTTTTGTTTTGCTGTGGGAATGAAATATAAGTTTTTAGTGATGAAAACTGGTATATGGACTACCAGGAAGTTCTGCC
>JADRCD010219823.1:5325-36014 GCA_019843815.1 Montemys delectorum
CCACCAGGCCCCATCACCAGGCCCCATCACCAGGCCCCATCACCAGGTTACCACCAGGTCACCACCAGGTCATCACCAGGTCCCACCACCAGGTCACCACCAGGCAGGTGCTCTGCAGCTCCTGTTTCAGAGCCTTCAGGGCCAACAAAGCAGAGAGGGAAGCACCGCTGGAGACTGGACTGACCAGGAAGCACGCGCCCTGCAGAGAGGCACACACCCAGGAAGAGAGGGCTGGGACAGCAGCGGCTTCTGAGGGAGCAGCCTGCAGTCACTCACGTCTTGCCCCACATCACACCACAACTTCGATCCCAAGCAGCGCGCCTTAACTGTTCTCTATGCTTATTGGAAAGTCAGCCGACTTGTCTGATATCCCTCTCTGGGAATCCTCAGGGCTGTACAAGTCGCAAGCACACAGTAGGCTTACGGCTTGGTCCCACTTCCTACTCTTACTGCTTCAGATGTTCCCAACCTTTCTGGCATTGGATGGTATTACAGCTAGAGCCTCGGCCCATGGTGTTGTGGTTTCCCTAGACAAGCCAAAAGCAGATGGACTGAAGCAGGCGAAGCAAGCAGCTCGAGGGTGATGAAGGGGAACCCAGAGAGAAGGGCAGAAGCCCACAGTGGAGGGGGCAGCATGGAGAGACACAGGGCGACGTGGGGTCCTGGCCGTGATGTACACACCTTGGCATTGATATAAGGGTCAAAGGGGCCGTACTTTTTGAGTTCTTTGATCTCAAGAGCATTCTACAAAAAGGAGAGGAAAAGACAAAGTGGTGACAAAGCGGATGAAATATCTCAAAGCAATACCAGCCCTGGGGCCTGATGCTAGGACAACCCAGATCTGAGCTTGGGCAGCTGACGGAGTGAGTGGCTCCAGAGAGGCTCGTCGTACCCACATGCCCACTGGAGCCATTGCACCCACATGCCCACTGGAGCCATTGCACCCACATGCCCACTGGAGCCATTAGCGGCTTCAAAGCCAATGCTGTGCTCACAGCCGCCTGGATCCAATGTGCTTTGCCAGGCTCTTTGGACATGCTGCCCAGCCACTGCCTGCAATATTCGAGCACCAGGCCACCACCCTCCTATCCTGGGCTACTCTAGGCCGGAGGCAGCTGTGAACAGACAAGCTAGCACACACAAGTGGCTCAAAACCACAAGCAGCCATGTCTCAAGGCAAAAGTGGGTGAAGACAGGGTTAGACATGATGGCTGAAAATGGCTAAGGTGAGGATGTCAGCGGGCGGCCATTTTCCAACACTGAAGAGTGTTAGTCACGAGCAAGCTTCCCTGTGTACTTCTTTCAGAGAGGAGACTGCCGCTTCGATCAGGAGAATCCCACTCAGGCTCTAGGAAGGCAAGTCTAAGTCCACTGCCGAGCCGTCACACCCACGGGCTTCCTCACTGACCGTCTGAGGGCCTGCTGCTTACCTCCCTGGAAGCGCGCCCGTGAAGGACTGCAGGACTGACCAACCCTGCCTACACCCAGTCTCCAAATGGAGGCCTCTGGAACCCCAGGTGGTTTCCCTTTGGTAGCTGAGTGGAATCCTGTGCGGGCCTCCCTGGTAAGTGGGCTTGCCAGGTGGCGTTCTAAGTTCTGAGGATGAACCCCATCTACTCTACAGAGAGGAACAGCCCCCTAGGGCTGTGTCCTGAGGAAGACAGCCCTGCGCTCACTCAGGAGCAGCTTAGTGCGGTCAAAGCACCAGGGCCAACGTCCAGACGTGGGCGGCCTTGGTCACTGAGCAGGCCTCCAGGGAACAGAGAAGCTATCCCAAGAGCACTAAAGTACAGAGGCCTTGTGACGTTTTGGTTGGTTCTCTTCTCTTTTTTCTTTTCAGCGTATGCTTGCCCTCAGAGTGGTGTCGGGGGACACAGGAAATCATCTGCGTACCACTGGATGGCTCTGACCTGCATCCATATGGTTTTTTTTTTGTTTTTTATTTTTCAGCATCAGCACAAATACTTTCAGTTCTGCGCATTGAGATGTCTGTGAAGTAACAGATTGCTCACACAGCACTGACTAACGATGGAAATGCTGCGCTCGCTGCATGTTGATGGCATAAGCAGAAATTATAATTATGTAATCTCCCTGGTTTGAAACTAATTCTACATAATTTCGAGAGACTCGCATCAACTTTTATACTGTGAATATGTGAGTGTGAAGTTTCAGTACAAATCTGCATGAGCCAACTGCACAAAAATGTGTCCTTCGGCTGGCGTGGTGGCACGCCTTTAATCCCATCACTGGGAGGCACAGGCGGGCGGATCTCTTGGATTTAAGGCCAGCCTGGTCTACAGAGTGAGTTCTAGGATAGCCAAGGCTACACAGAGAAACCCTGTCTTGAAAACAAACAAAACAACCGAAACAAGACGCAGCCTCAGGAACACCCCCCACTCCTCCTGATGAGAGAGGGTCACGTCTAGGGAACAGAGGAACTCTATCGAGGTACCCCCTAATGCCTGAGGCAGAGCAGAGGGAGGCCACTCTCCCGACCTGTTCGTTGACTCTGGTGTGCGAGGGTCCTTGGTGGATGAGCAGGCGCACTATCTGGGCGTCTCCTTTCCACGCTGCCAAGTGCAGCGGGTAGCAGCCTTTGGAGTCAGCAACGTTGGTCAGCGCGTCATTCCTCAGAAGAACCTCAACCACATCCCTAGACAGCAAGAGTCATCCGTGAGCTTACAGGTCTCCCGTGGTGTGCCGCAGATTGCTTTCTGATCCCATCTCTCAGGGGCTGGCCTCTTCTGAGGTCACTGCCAGGGTTTCTCCTCCTAAAGCCCACAGCTAGCATGTGGCTGCTAGGTGGCTGACTCACCGTAACCAGGGCCTCATCTCCCCTTTCTTGATAATCCATCTGTGTCCTGCTGCTTTGAAAATGTCTGGACTCAATGTCTGAAGTGTGCATTACTCCCTACTTTGTGACACTTAAATAGCTTGCAGGGGTAGAATTTACATAAAAGCAGTTACACAAGACAGGTGATACCCCTCACTACCTATTCTAATGCCTTGGGGTGTGGGAGCTGAAAGAGGACAGAGCAAAATCAATGTCAAAACCTAAGTCAGACACACAGACGGTCGACCCAAAGCTTTAAAGAGGCCTCTCTTGCTTTCTCCTGTGACACTGCTAACAAACAGGACACACACATGGAATTATCCCCAGGCACACAAGCCAATGAAAACCTGCCCTGTGAACCAGGCAGGCCCTGGGGAGGAGCCTGGCTAACAAACTTGGAGTTGAGGGCTGACATTAATTTGGATTTTCCAACTACTTGAGAGGGGTCTCAACGTATTTTGTTTTTTTACTTTGTGCGCGTGCACACGCACCCATGCGGAAGTCAGAAGATACTCTTTGGAAGCCGCTGCTCTGCATCTACCGTGTGGGTCTGAGGGCTCAAACTCAGTTCATCTGGAATGCTGCAGCAAGTGCCTTACCTGCTGAACTATCCCCCGGCCCTGGGTTTTACCTTTAAGGTTGTTTTAGAAAAGACACAGTGTTCACATTCCAACCTGAGAAAAGATCGACACTGGAGCAAACACTCATGGTACACCCCTGTAAGATGGCGTCCGTCAGCTTGGCCACAAATTGGACAAGTAACAGAATCCTGCAAGGTGGGGTGGGCCCGTTCCTTGCTCATTACAATGTGAAATGAGGGGCTGGGGACAGGGGATCTCAGCGAGGCTCGTGGCTCCGGCTCCCCAGACCGCACCCGTGCAGCTCTGCCCCCCGGACTCTGCCCCCACTGTCCTTCCCGTCCCCCTTGTTTCTCTTCTTCCACATCTGGGCAGATCCATTTTGTGCCCCCTGACTTCGGCCTGCTCTGCATTGAGCCTTGGGTGTCAGCCCACTGATACCTCGCTCCCTGGAGCCCCTCTTCTCCAGGAAACTCTCACACCTACTTCCCACTCGGGTTCTGATGGCCACTTCAGACTTAAGAGGACTAATTTCTCAGGGGCCTGCCATCTCCTGTGTTCACCAGGGGTGGACACCATGCAGTGCCAGTGTCTGTGTGCTCTGCTGCCCTGAGTGGGCTCATCACAGCCAGCATGGTGTGACGCTGGAGCCCTCAACAGAAAGGACCAGGAGAGAAGGTAAAATTCACTTTTGTCTAAAGACATCTCTGGGGCTGGCAGCAGAAAAGGAGCAGGGTTCCCGGAGGAGAAACTTGGTATGTGCATGCCCTGTGTAGTCTGCTGCTCTCTGTGCTCAGTGCCCTGCCGAGCCTGCCTCCTGGGAGACAGAGACCACTGCTGGGCTCTGCAGGGAGGGCAGGGGGGGCCCCTGGTACTTACCTGTGGCCATTCAGAGCAGCATGGTGTAGTGGTGTGTAGCCAGTGCTGTCTACGCAGTTCACGTTCGGCCCTCTCCACATGCTGGAAGGAGAGAGGGGGAGATTTTAACGGCTGGAGTCACAGCAAGGTCAGAGACAGCTGGCTAACGTGTAGTAGATAACCAAACCCGAGGCTTCCGCAGACTAGTCCCATGCACGGCGGGTGCACACCACCTAGAGTAGGCTCAAGCCTATCTATGTGAAGGCCACACTGTCACCCGGGGGCCAGCCCCACCTCTGCTGGCCCACCTGGGCCGCATCGGTCACTCGGTTTGGAATTTAAGCCTCTGAGTACTACTAAGCAACCGAGGTGCCACCCAAGCAGCAAAGGCCACAGGCGAGGGTGCCAGCACCGCCCTATCCGGATGAGTGAAGCCAGTAGCTACCAAGCACAGACCACAGACCAAAGCAGCACCTGACAGTGTCAAACACAAACCAGGGTACACTGAGTTGAGATGCAAACCAGACAGTGTCCACTTTCTTCAAAAAGACAGTTGGCTTAAGGGAAGAGTGGATCCCCAGTAACAGCCTCAACTGCTGTGGCCGGAAACAGGCATAAAGATACACCTCTACTGAACATGCACAGCCCCTTTTCCTAGCATCGTAAACCAAACAGTACAGTCTAAAATCTGATTGCATAAGGCCAAGCACAGTGACGCATGCCTTTGATCCCAATACTTCAGAGGTAGAGGCAGAGGCAGGTGGATCTCTGAGTTCGAAGTCAGCTTGGTCTACATGGTGAGTTCCAGGACAACCAGAGCTACATAGAGACTCTGTCTCAAAAGCAAAAGAAAACAAAACAACAGAAACAGAGGCCCGTTTGCACAGCAGTCACACCGTATTAATCATGAGCAATCGAGGTGGTGACCAACACTGGGAGCACGTGTGGACGGACAGCATCCAGATGATACACAGCATTTCACACGAGAGATTCCTGAGCCAGTCTCCGGTGGACACTGGTAAAGCAGTCCATCTTATCTGTGGGTGTTTCCGTACACTCTATAGCTTGCGGGTCTGAGGTCCACGAGAAACAGCATAACAGGGAAACGGCATTACCCTGTTCAACTTGCAAAGCCCTAACTCCAGCTTTAACGGAATTAGAGGCTGCCTTGGTTGTCTCTGATCCCGCCAGCACTGGTGGTTGGGGGTGTGCCCCCTGTCTCTAACATTTAATTTTTTATGGTTTTAGGGATCAAGCCCAGGGTCTCAGTCAAGCTGTCGCTAAGCTATATCCCGCTCTTTCCTCTTAAAAGTGTTATCAAGAATAGTTATTTAATTAAAATACATTTTCTGCAGCTATAAAACTAACCAGCTTTCATGCCCAATGACTTAAGCACATGGTTGCTACAGCTTCTATGTTAAGCTGCTCTCGTTCTTGAAGTGGCCTTATCTGTTGCCGCCTGTGAGAACCTGGCCCGTACACACCGTGGCTGTGTGAGAACCTGGCCGGTACACACCGTGGCTGTGTCTACTCAGAGCCCAACACTTGAATTTTCACGTCTATGTCTGTGAGGCCCGTCGGAAGGTTCTGTCTGTTAGTGCCCGGTGACTGGATGATATCAGCCCTGCCTACCTGTTATTATCACAGAGTATCATCATTCTGGTTGTCTTAGAGTTGTTTTTATGTGTACAGGTGTTTTGCCTGCATGGATCTGTGTGAGTCTGGTCCCTACTCAGAGAATATTGAGTTCCATGGAACTGAAGTTAGGGCTGGTTGGGAGATACCATGTGTGTCTGGGAACTGAACACAGGTTCTCTACAAGAGAACAGATGTTCTTAACCACTGAGCACCATCGTATTCGATCTTTATTTGGGACTCAGGACTCAACAGTGAAATCGTCTAGGTGCAGAGCCTTCAAGCCTGGGTGCTGTCTAGAAGCAGCATGGCTACAGGGACATTTTGGAAACAAGTTCCACCATAACTACAGCACAGGCAGCTCGATCGGCCCACCGCCCTGCCACCCCCGCTCCGATAAGGCAAAGAGACCATAACAACCGCCAAAAACAACCAAAATCTTAAATACAGCAGGGGTTGTTCAGAAAGACCCTGTAAGAAGAAATGATCAGGATGGTGGACTGGCAGCTGAGTTCATTTCGTCCTCTGCCTGAAGCTTTAAACATCGTTAACTGAATTGGGGGTTGGGGCATGTGCACCACAGCCCATCAGTGGAGGTCAGAGAACAACTTGTAGGGCACTTCTCTCCTTCCTCCTCAGGCTTGGGAACAAACACCATCTTTGATCAGCCACCCCACTGCCCCAAACATCCTCAGGGCTAATGAAGTGATGGACAGAAGCCCTCACGCCTCACCAATCAACTCAGCCCTATAAAGGAACAACCTCACCAGCTAACTGTCAAAATTGACATTTTTTTCACCTTTGCTTTCTTTTTTGGGGGGTGGGGGGTGGGATGGGGGTAGGGAGTGGCAGGTTCTCATTATGCATCCAGGCTGGCCTCAAGCTCACAGTCCTGCCTCAGTCTCCCAAGCACTAGTACCACATGAACAATCACATTTGGCTTTCTGAGAAATTCACGGAGGGAGCCGCAGAGGCCAACCTTCCGTGCCTGCTAGAAGGGCTGGCTGGCAAGCCCCCAAGAGCCGCCTGTCAATCATCCCCGCTGGGATCATAATGTGTGTCACCACACCCAGCTTTCTGTGTGGGTGCTGGGGACTGAATACAGGAAACATTTTACTGACCTGAGCTGGCCCAGCTAATCCCGAAAGGGAGAAAGTCAATACGGCCAAAAGGAAGACAAGTATACCCGATATGTCTGCCTGCCTATCAGATCAACAGAAAAACGGGGTTATCAAGTGTGTGTGAAGGCAAACCACTGCTGTGGTGGTTCAAATATGCTAGGCCCAAGGAATAGCACTGTTAGGAGGTATGACCTTGCTGGAAAAGGTGTGGCCTTCTTGGAAGAAGTGTGTCTTTAAATGGGCTTTAAGACCCTCATCCTAGCTGCCCAGAAGCCAGTCTTTCACTAGCAGCCTTCAGAGGAAGATGTAGACCTCTCAGCTCCTCCTGCACCATGCCTGCCTGGACGCTGCCATGCTCCTGCCTTGATGATAATGGACTGAACCTCTGAACCTGTAAGCCAGCCCCAGTTAAATGTTGTCCTTATGAGAGTTGCCTTGGTCATGGTGTCTGTGCACAGCAGTGAAGCCCTAAGTGAGACACCTGGTATAAGTTTAAGCTAGTAAGCTCCTTTGGGAAGATGGTTTGGCAGCATTTATCAAAACCAAAAATAGCATTCACTTTGAGCCAGCAACTCCATTTCCAGGCAACTGTCCAATAGAAACATTTGTACAAGTGCACGGAAGCGCACGCTTATATAGGATTGCTTCACTAGCAGAGGAAGAGTCTACAACACCAAGCGCATTGTAGGCAAGCAGTGGAGATGCTGGTACAAAACGAAATACGACACAGCCAGTCACCACGAAGAGAGGAAAGCTGGGCCCACATGCCCCGACATGAGCACAGTGAGCTGAAAGCACTCGAGAGGCGGACCTCGCTGAAATATGTGTGCCCCGTTTTAGAAACGCACGGGACACAAATGCTCTGAGAGTATGAGGGAGCAGACTGGTGGTCACCAAGACTGCCCTTAGTGGTGACCTGGAGACACTGCACAGTGGTAGGCACTGCCTCCATGCTGAGCAGTGACCATGGCACTCAGAATGAGGGCAGCCACGTTGTGCTCTCACGTCAGGCCTCTATACAGGAAGAATGGACAAAGAGGCAGAGGTGTCCCTAACAGTCCGCTGGGTGCTGCAGGCCCTTCCAGGCGCTTTATCGAAGAGATGCCTGAGCAGCCATGGAAGAAACAAGCCGCACAGAAGGACCCTGAGTCAGGGAGAAAGCACCTGCGCGCCGCATCCGAGACAACGCTGACAGCTAGATGTGTGGACGGGGCTGACTGCAAGGAAACACACCAATCTAAAGATGGGCAAAGGATACAGAAACTCATCTTTACAAAGAGTCTCACGAAGCCCAGAATGGCCTCAACTCCTGCTCATTTCACTTCTGCCTCCCACACCCTTGAAGCCAGGATACTAGGCTATTTTATACATACTAATGGTCAGTGGGTATATGAAAAATGTCCTATGTCACTAAGTCTTAAGGAAATGCAAACTTAAACCTACTTAACATTATTGCATGTCTTCTCAGAACAATCACCGCAAAAAAGATGAAAGGTAGGAGCTGTTAAGGGCGTAAAGGATGCCCTAGACACCGCTGTTGGGAATGTAAACTCAGCCACATGGAAAGCAATGTTCGTGTCCCATGACCCAGCAATACCACTACAGTGTATGAACATCTACCCAACGCAATGACCCGAGAGTGCGGAGCACGCCCACACTTAGGGCTATGTTATGGTAGCCCAGACTCACCAGGAGGGTCCATTAACTGATGAGCAGGAAAAGAAAGTGGAATACTATTCACCCTTGAAAAAGAAGAGAAATCCCATCATTTGCAACAGAATAAACGAACCTGGAGCACCGACCATTCACTGAATGCAGTGTGCCTGGCACAAACACTGCACAGACTCACTCCGATGCAGAGTCGGAAGTGTTATGGGGAGGAGCTTTCTGAGTCCTTCCACGACATGTACATTTCTAGAGGACATGAACATCTGTGCTTCATTCTTGGCAGTTAAGTGAGTTAACAGGAAATGGAGAGTGTGAGACATCTGTGATCTGACACTAGAGCTATTTTGTCACTGACAGACAAGGTGAAGGCCAGACAATGAGCCTGAAGCACGTGCCGACCCTGTCCACGATCCCTGGACCCCTCCACTCCTCCTATTTCCTAGCCATTTCTAAAACCAAGTTTGTCTGAATGTACTTGATGATTACAGGAAGACAGAAAGGAAATGACATGAAAAAGTGAGGAGAGATGGGCTCGTACCGGGGAGTCTGGTATAAAACAGCCCGTTAGCGTCCAAGAGCGAGCGAGTCACAAGCCAGGTCGGTGAGAGACTGAAGCCAGGCAGCCCTTGGCACCCCTCCAGAGGAGGGCTTTCGCTCCTTACAGGAATGCTGTGAGGGAGCTGGGAAGCAGCATTAGGCAGCCGCACTAGCTCAGCAACCCGGCAGGCGCCGGCTACCTCCTCCTACTCTGAGGGCCCCACTGCCCTTCATCTTAGCAAGAGCCCCCAGCGGCTCCCCACTCCTTCAGGGCTGCAGCGGTGATTACACCAGCATCACACTCCCCCAAAACTCAGGAGACGATGAGGACATGGCACACCCCTGGCCTCTCCAGCCATCTTTCTCTGATCTAGAGATTTCAGGTCTCAGGGAACAGACCAAGCAAACGAACTCAAATCCAGGAAGGAGACCTGGGATCTCCCTGTTTGGATTTTAGCTCTGGACAGGATGGCAGCGACATCCTCTCCACCCAAGGCTCTTCCTTTTTGGCAGCTCAAGAAAAGAGCTATTTACAAATCCTGGTCCTCCTCCCTGCGCTGTCCTCAAGCAGTGAGTGCCGAAGGCTGCTCATCCACAAACGGTAGGACGGAGGTGGGGGCGGGGCTCTAAAGGCAGTCCAGAACGTTCCTATGCAAAGCTCGGCAGGTTCTGTAGAGCCACACTCTCCGCCGTGACCAGCAGGGTAAAACTAAGATGACTTTATTGTACAGCCTTGGAGCAGCCCAGCATCTTAGCATCCTTGGGTCAGCTCAAGGTTCTGCGGCAGGCACGCCACCTGAACCACTCATTCAGGAGATGGCTTCTCAGGACTTTCATCATTCAACATTTCCAGAAGCTTGAGCCAGATTCACACACTACTGTGTAGCAAAGCCGTTTGCTGTTGAAGCAGCCCTGCCCTATGCCTCGGAAGCACCTACATTTAGACATGGCCTCTGAAAACCTTGAAGATGGCAAGGGAGTACAGGAAGGCGGGGACCATCTCGGGCTCTGAACCTTGCCTCAAAGCTCCTTCGCCCCTGTTACCCACAGCTTGGTCACACCTGCAGGCTGAAATGGGTCTGCAGGACAAACGGGGAGTAGACCATGTGACACAACATACCACATTTGGTGAGTAAGGTCTGCCCAACAACAGGTCCTGGTCAGGGGCTGCTCACATGTGTTAACATGTGAAGCGTGGCCCTGCACAGAAGCATGCTAGGAGCTGGAAAGGTCCTGATGAAAGTCTTTATTTAGTGTGAACATGAGTGCATGCATGCACAGGTTCACATACTTGGATGCGCACAGGGAGACTAGAGGTCCACATCAGGTCTTTCTCTCTTGCTCTTCATGTAGATTGGACCAGGGACTCATGGGTTCAGTTAGGCTGGTTGGCCGGTGAATCCCTAGGGCCCATCTGTCTCCACACCCCAAGCCCCAGGTGTGCAGCACCACTCCTGGATTTGATGTGATGCTGGGGACCGGGACTCAGGTCCCTGTGCTTGCACGCAGGGTTTACCCACTGGGCCATCTTCCTAGAGGAAGCCTTCACCTCAGAGGGCGAGATCCTGCCCCACGGCTCACTTGGCCTTCCACACCCAAACAGGAAGCTGATAGATTATTTTTTGGAGACACAGTGACTCCACAGTAAAGGAGCTCCTAATCTGGGGGGTTTTCTGCCCTATATCATGATATGAAGTGTCTCTGACAAGCTCTCCTAGCCTCTGTACAGTGTCCAATCAGCTTCTAGCCTCAGACATACACAAGTGCAGATGACAGACGGGGATTCTGGGCACGGAGGAAACCTTCGGTATGGGAAGACAGCACTAAACACAGGAGCAACTCCTGAGGTGACCCCATCTCCAGCCTGGACCTCCCCGGCAGATGCACTGCTCTCAATGCTCAAACTCTGTGGCGCTTTAGACATCCAAGATCTCAAACTTGACCTCCCACGCCTTCTCAGGAAGAAAACTGGCAGATGTGCTGCTCTACCAAACACGTGAGCAGTGGGAAAGGGGAGATGGGTGTCCAGGAAACCAGGCCCAGGGACTCAGCCTGCAGGGAATATCTGCAGGACAGGGTGCCATCAATCTGCCTGGGATGCAGGGACACTCTTAAGGGATTGAACAAGTATAGCTGTGGTTTTAGAAGTAAACTCAGAAACCCAGGAGGTGATTAATAAGCTATACGAGAAGAAGAAATGGGATTGCTGTGTTCTAAGTGGCTCAGCAGATGAACTACTGTGACAGCCACAGCAACACAACACAACACTGACTACCTGTGCGACATCTGCAGGGATGGCGACAAGGCCTCTCCCTCCATAGCCAAGACTACTAAGTGAAGCCAGACTTTAAGGATAGAAGCACAGGAAGGAGTGGCGGCCAAGTTCAGAGTCTCAGAACCCATGCAAAAGCCAGGCATGGTGGCACGCACCTCTGATCCCAGGTGGGAGACAGGATCCCTGATGACCCAGGCTCAATCAGTGAGCTCCCAGGTCAGTGAGGGAACTTGTCTCACTGATCCTCACAGATGGGGAGTGACAGGAGGGGGTATGCATATCCATGAAAGAGGGAGAGGGAGAGAGAGGGAGGGGACAGAGGGCCATGACTACTGTGGGGAATGACAGCAGACACAGCAGGCCTGGCAGGTTGGCATTGTTTAGACAGGAGCAGAGGACCAAGGACTTGCTACCTGCTTAGCTAGAGGAGCCTTAGTAAACTCTGAAATGTAAGTCTGGTTGTGGGCTGGAGAGATGGCTCAGCGGGTTAAGAGCACTGACTGCTTTTCCAGAGGTCCTGAGTTCAAATCCCAGCAACCACATGGCTCACAACCATCTCTAATGGGATCTGATGCTTATATATAAACCAAAAAAAAAAAAAAAAAAAGTCTGGTTGCATGGATGTTTTGTGGCTGTATTTTGTTTCAGACTTGTAGCGAGTGGCTCCAATACTGAAGGCCTCTTCCCTCCAGAGGGAGGCACATGGAGAGAGGCGGTACCCCATGTCACCTCTGCACACTCAACACAACTTGGAAGAGGAGGGTGGGGCAGAGGCAGAGCCACAGGTGACCTCCATTGCGGGCAGACCCATCTCACACTGACAGGCCGGCTTCTAGGAGGCAATGGCCACCTGGAAACTCCTGGTGCTCTTCTCGGCACCAACTCCCACCACCGAGGCCATCAGCAGGCAGGTGAAGCACCGTGCCCTGTACCCTGCCTGCTGATGGCAACAGGAAGGGAAGCTGTCCTGACTCTGAGGCAGAAGACGGGCAGGCTGAGGAGCACGGCGCAGCATGAGGGCAGGCCTAGGAGCACGGCGCAGCCTGAGCGCTGAGAAGCCTCCAGGAAGACTCAAAAATAAGCCAATTGTCTGAGCCACATCTCCCATGGGGTCACACTATTGTCTGTGACTTTCATCTCTGATGTGACTGACTCTCTCCCAGCAATACGTTACAGTTTCTGACCCTCAGCTGCACATACTGCAAGTGTCTGCTCAACATCCAGGAGAATGGTCTCCAGGGCTCGAGTACTAAGTGGGAATCTTCCTGAGGCTGCCCTGTCCCCTGCATGCTTCAGACAGCAGAGACTGTGCCATGGGCAGAGCAGGAGGGAAAGTCGCTGCTTTACTCTGAAAGTTTTATTAAAAAAGAGATGCCAATCCTCTCCAAAGGAAGTGAGAAGCACACGCCAGTGTGGAGTTTTCTGCTAAGGGAACATGGGTGCCATGGCAATTGACTGGGATCCCACTAGGATGGACAGGGGCACAAGGGGGACAGAGCAGCAGCATCTTCAAGAGAGGCGGTTTCTGTATTTCCTGTAACTTCTGCCCTCCCCAGCCTCTCCTGTCACCCCATCAGCCCTGTTATAGGTCAGGCAGGCATGAAGCCTGTGATGCCTTCCCTGGATGGCCAGGCCTCCCCCCATAAAGAGCAGGGCCATTGTGCCTGGCCACGCTCAAGCCCATCTCAGCTCAGAGCTGTGTGTCTATCCGACTGCTTCTCCCAGTAGATCACACGCACCCAGGCCAGACACAGTGGGTTTTACCCACCATTGTATTCTCACTGCCAGAGAAGGGCTCTTCCTTGGTACCTTCACACCTTAGTTAAAGGATGACGACTAGGGAGACGTCTCAGTGGTTAAGGGCACTGGCTGTTCTTCCAGAGGACAACTCTCAGCACCGAGGTAGTGGCTCGCAACTGCTTATAACTCCAGTTCCAGGGATCCGATGCCTTCTTCTGACCTCTGCAGGCACCAGGCATTGCATGTGTGTGCACAGACAAATATGCATGCAAAACACCATACACTTAAAATATAAATAAATTTCAAAAAATAAAAAGAATACAAAATAATCTAGGGCTGGAAAGATGGCTCCATGGGTAAGAGCTTCCTGCGCAGACAGGAAGGCCTGAGTTAGGACCCTACACCCATGTACATAGATAGCTAGGAATGGCCTCTAACCCCAGCACTGGGAGAGGGAAGGGAGAGACAGAGCTGCTGGGGCTTGTTGGCCACCAGCCAGGCTCAGGTCAGGGACAAACCTCAAGGGAATAAAGCAGAGAGAGTGACAGGCAGGGCAGAAAAATCAGAATCAGACGTCCTCTTCTGGCTTCTTACACAGGCAGGCGCACGTCCTCCCACATCCCGATGTGCACAAGTACGTGCATTTGCACACACAGAGATCCAAATGACGAACCGTCCTCCTCTAAGTTAATTATTGATAGATAGTGCTGCACACATTTTCGTAAATGCTGGTGCGCTCTCGTGACACCAAGGCACTTGCTGCCAGGAGAAATAGTCTTTCAAGTCAGGGGATGTCGATCTCCCTGAGAGTTCTGACAATGACAGACTCTGACTGGTTGGTCGCCCACTGGGCTGACACAAGAAGGACGGGTGATTGAGTCACCTGCTCAGGGTACAGACTTTTCTGCTTAGCTGATCATAAAGCCTAGCTTAGGCCAGCCATTCCTGCTTCGGAGTGACATGAACAGCACTTGGCCTGCAGTACACACTGTGGGCCCCCTTCCCTGTCTAGAAGAGACAACCCACACCAGGTACGAACAGCACTTGGCCTGCAGTACACACTGTGGGCCCCTTCCCTGTCTAGAAGAGACAACCCACACCAGGTGCTTACAACATTCTACCTAACAGGACTCAGGCGCCCGCCATGCTGCTCGCTTGGCTGTTTTATGAGGCTTCTGGAAACAAGATCTCAGATAAGACAGCCTGGCCTCTCACCCAGCACGTAGCCAAGGATGGCCTTCAACTTCTGATCCTCTTGCCTGGCCCTCTCGAGGGTTGTGATTGCAGTCATTCTCAGCTCTCCCACCGGTCTGTCTGGTTGGGGAGGGGGGGCCTTGAGGCACTACCCAGGCTGTCCTTGAAATCCCTTCAGCCTCCCTAGCAGCTGGAAAGGAAGGCGCACACTACCAAACCAAGGCCGGCTCTGTTTACATGGTTCACCACGTAAAACTCACCTCACAGGAACACTGTCGGGGAACCCTAGGGAGCTGACCGAGTATATGAGGGTAACTTACCCAGGGCCACAGAGCTTGGCAGGATGCCAGTGAGGGGGACTCTAAAACCTCAGCCCCCACCCACGCAAGGCAACTGCTTGACCAATGGCTTTCCTCGCTCCTGTCACTCCCTACAGGTCATCCGTCCTCCCTCCAGTTTTGCTCTTTTTGCTTCTCTCCAGGGTCACAGGAAAGCCACACAGAGGGCTGCCGGTGAGGCAGTGTCCCAGGTACAGGATGGGTCCCTGAGGGAGATGAGGAGGTGGCCAACTGAAGACTCACTGACACTTCCAGAAATGCAACTAACTGACAGACCTAAGACAATGATAAAAACAACAAAACAAACAGAAAGGCCGGCAACACTGTACTGAAAACTACCAACTGATCTGTCTAACCTTAAGATAGTAAGTTAGTAATCCTGTCTGGAGGAAACTAAAATGACGAGAGTTTTCAGTCAATTGAAATGAGTCAAGCGAACAGGACTAGAATGTTCAGAGTTATCATCAGGCTCCAGGTCTTTCAGGCACCACAGGTTCTTCCTGGATGTCCCAGAGAGCTACAGACTAAGGTGGAGTTGAGACTGGGGCTAGTGAGTGGGATGGCAGGGGTCTACAGTCACTGTTCACAGCCACAGCCAGATGAGCCCTGGATCAGCTAACACCTCAGCTGCAGTCTCTGGTCAAACTCAGCTGAGACCCATCTGCTAACTGAGATGCTCGTGCGTGCATGCGTGTGGAGAGGGCACAGACCTTGGAGTCGCTCTATGGAGTGAGTGGGATTATAAATGTGGAGAGTACAACCGTAGACAGCAGATGGAAGCCCTTACATTTTAAGTGACTTCAGTTTATCATTGTGTAAACACCGTCTCCCGAGTGAAAGCATGAGACCAGTGTGTGCTGACAGGAAGCATTGGCGGCTACGGCTGTGTGAGGGGAGGCGTCCTGCCTCAGTGTGACACTGACCTCACTCTGCATCAACAAGGAATGCCGTTAGTCCTGACTGGTTCTGGTGTGAGGTATGCATTACTTTACAGTAAAACAGGCACTGTGCTCTCTTCTCTGACTGGCTTCTAGGTCTAGTCTTAAAGCCCCTCAGGTCTGCTCGCTCAGGTTAAGGAAGACACTTGCTAAGCCCCTCACACCTGAGCAAGTTTCTGGTCTCCGACCTGGGAGAGTGAAGTCTTCGTGCATCTTCAGCATCCTGAGGTCAGTCAGTTCCAGCCCTAACCTGGAGCCTCCGCTGTGGGATTTCTGTCCACTCCTCCACCTTTTGACAGCTTGTAAGTGGAGTGATGCCCAATATATACCTATCCTTGTCCCCGTCCATGGTCACCCTCTGTAACAGAAGCCGGGTCTATTCCAGAGAAATGGGCTTCCACTTAGAAGAGTCAAAGGGGACATTTATTTCTCCAACTTTTTAAAGGCCCCCATGGTCCTTGACTTCCAGCCCCCAGAGAATGAGCACCAACCACTCACTGTCCGTCTGAAAGGAGTATGGGGCATCACAAAGGTCATGAAAACACTTGCTGCAAGGGAGGCGACCACTGGGGTCAGTGAGCTCCAAGGCTAGTGGATTTGAGAGCCCACTGCAGCAACTGAGAGATAGCTGAGGTTAGGAGAAGTGGAGGGCAGGCCAACAGGATGGCCTTGTCTTAGCTAGTGTTCTAGTGCTGTGAAGAGACACCATAACCACAACAACTCTTAATGAAGAAAAGTATTTAACGGGGGCAGGCTCATGCTTAGAGATTTTGTTCATTATTGTCATGGTGGGAGCATGGCAGCACTCAGGCTGACAGTGCTGGGGAGGAGCTGAGAGTTCTACATCCGGATCTGCAGGCAGCAGGAAGAGCCGGACACTGGGCCTGGCTGGAGCATCTGAGACCTCAATGCCCACCCCCACTAACACACTTCCAGCAGAACCAGGCCTCCTAGTAGTACCACTCTCTATGGGCCTACGGGGCCGCTTTCATCCAGACTACCACACCGCCCAACCTCACATGCTTCCCTTCCTGAGACAATTTCTGGATTGGTCTCCTCATCTTCATTTTCAAAGTCACCTTCTTAATCTTGAATCACCCCCAAATGACTGCAATTTAACAAAGAAACATTTTGCAGAAGTTCTCACTATCTCAAGGGCTCAGCAGTCAGGCTTTGCTCAGTTTCCTGAGCTGCTCTCTGTGAAACACCTCGTGCTCACGGATGTCAACTGTGTGTGTGTGTCTGCACATGTGCTCATGGGTGTTAGCTATGTGTCTGCATCTGCACACGTGCTCACGGGTGTCAGCTGTGTGTGTGTCTGCACACGTGCTCACGGGTGTCAGCTATGTGTGTGTCTGCACATGTGCTCATGGGTGTTAGCTATGTGTGTGTCTGCACACGTGCTCACGGGTGTCAGCTATGTGTGTGTGTCTGCACATGTGCTCATGGGTGTTAGCTATGTGTCTGCATCTGCACACGTGCTCACGGTGTCAGCTGTGTGTGTCTGCGTCTGCACACATGCTCATGGTGTCAGCTGTGTGTGTCTGCGTCTGCACACGTGCTCACGGATGTCAACTGTGTGTGTCTGTGTCTGCACACATACTCTCCCCACTTCATCTCAAACTGAAATCTCCAGCTTTGAAGCCCCATGGCACCCTCACCCTGCTTTCCAGGCTGTGAACAATCGAGTTATTAGCTCTTTATAGACCTGCCCAGACTCATTCCTTTATCCCTGTACCTGCATGTAGCTTAAAACATCTGTCTAACATCTTGTCTTTACGGATAGGAATGGCCACAGTGGACATCAGGGATGGCTGTCAAATGGCTGAGCCACACTGGAACTCAGGTTTTCAGTAATGTTCTATTACACCAGACCCTAGGGTGACTTCTTCCTCTCAATTCATGCTGCTGTGGGCTATGGTCAGATTAACTCAGCAGTTCTCAACCTGTGGGTCGTATGACCCTTTCAAGGGGTCACCTAAGAACCATTGGAAAACACAGGTATTTCCATTACAATTCTTAACCTTGGTTAGGGGTCACCATGACCAACATGAAGAACTGTATTAAAGGGTCACAATGGTAGGGAGATTGAGAACCACTGTTTTGACTGGTAAGGCTAAACTCTTTACCATTGGGAAAGTCTGGAGGAGAATGTCTAAGGAATTTTCTGGTGTTGTGACGAACAAAGAACAGGAGTGAGGAAAGTCTTGGAGCTCTTAGAAAAAGCTGGAGTGCCCGGGAAGAGGCGCAGCAACCCCCAAAGGGAGCTGGCTCTGGCCTGCCGGTCCTGTCAAGTGTCTCTCTCAAGTGCCCCCCCCACACACCCCCCCCCCCACCTCTGTGCTGCTTCCAGCCAGCCACGGCCGCCCCAGCAGGCTGCTTCCTTGCTAGAAGTTACACTCACTTTGGGAGAGAAACGTGGTGGTCATTATTTCTGAAATAGCTGTTCAGGTTATACAGATCTGATTCTGCTGCCTTAAGCTCTTCCATTTAAACTAATTTTTCAAGAAGTTGTTCCTCCATCATTTAACAAGTCGCCCAGCTGTGACTTCCAGTTAGTGAAAGCAGCTGAGCTCGGCAAATTACTCGGGAACACAAAACCGGAGCTGGCTTTAACCAAGTCCAGGTTTTTCTCTCGCTCTCTGTCTCTAATTGTTTAGTGTTTAAATTTAGCCTAATCCTGGGGCCTGTCTCAAGAACTACAAGAGCTGTCTTTAATCAGTGTCCCAAATCTGCTTTTGTCAAATTCTTCATCTAGCCTTCTCAAAAGAAGCACGGTGCTTCTCCATGGAGCCTCCTATAGTCCTCGCTCTGGATGGCCGAGGTTGGCAGTACCGAGGTGTGTAACATCTGCTAGTGGAGGAGTAGAAGAACACTGTCACACAGTTAGAGAGGAAACCACTTCCCAGCTAGATGGTGGCCCTACACATAGCTATTTTGCATCCAGATTAGAAATTTACAAGAAGCAACCAGTCACGATCCAACCATAGGGAAGGGATGAAGCTTCACGTGCAAGAACAGAGGGATGGCCATCACACTGATGGGAGACAGGATGACTCCATCTTGAGCAACCGTGGCACCTGCACAAGAAACGCAAGAAGACAACAGTCTCTGTGGATAGACTGTCACAGTAGGTACCAAATCAACTCTATTTTTCACACCAACTAGGAAAATAAGAGTGTTCATTACACTCTTATTCTAACATGCTCAGTGGTGTGACATCACCTCAGGAAGGACACAGGAAGGACACACTGTTATCCCGGAACCAAGATGGAAGCTCTCTACCTGACTTGTCAAGTCTACACTCCTCCCTCCAGTTCACTATCTACCTCAATCCTTAGACACTTAAATGTAGGTTCATAAAACTGAAAACCTCAGAAAGTCTATGGATGGCGCAAAGTCCTAATGATCTGTCAGTTTCAGCTGCTAATCCCTGTGCCTTTAAAAGACACATGTCTAACAATTACTGGATAAGAAATAGTAACAGCTGAAAGCCAAAACATTATGTTCTAAACTATAATATGAATCACTTCTAAGCCTTTTAAGATCGAGTGTAAACTATAATATGAACTGAAATCCCACACTCCAGATTATTGTCCTGAGGAAAAAAAAAATCAATCAGTTTGACAAGCATAGGCTCAGCCTATGAAAACACAACTTAATTCGAGCACGCAGGAGCTAGAGGCCGCCACTGAACTCACAGTTAGCCAAAGAGAAGCATGACTCTGCCCACGCAGCCTTGGGACGTCCGAGAAGTGAGCAATATGCCTAAAGTCAAAAGCCTCCGCCTACCAAATATGACGAAGGAGAAACAGATATAAATATTCTGGATCTATTAAAGAAATTGAACCAACAATTTCTTTCCTGAAAAAAATTTTACTTTCTGGTAAAATTTACCAGCCCCAGAAAATGTACTGAACATTAAAGAGGAAATAGGATCCATTGCTTGTCCTCTCTTCCAGAAAAGGAAGCGGAGAGAATACGGCTAACTCGTTCTGTACAACTGGCAGAGTCCTACTGTCCAAACCAGAAAGGAACTTAGGATAGAGGAAAACAGCAGGCATGGTGGCAAATGCCGTGAAGCTGGCCCTCGGGAGGTGAAGCAGGAGGAGCAGCTGTTTGCGGCCAACCTGGGCTACAAATGAGACCTTGTCTCAGAGAAAAGAAAAAGGAGGACAGAAGTGTGTTAATCAGGGTTCTCTAGTCACAAGACTTATGAAATGTCACTCTACATTGAGGGAGTTTATTGTGATGACCTACAGAATATAGTCCGACTAACTCAACCACGGGCAGCTGTGAATGGGAAGTCCAAGGATCTAGTCGTTGCTCAGTCCCAGGAGGCTAGTTGTTTCAGCTGCTCTTCTGTAGAAGTAGGTTCCAGCAGATGTGCTGGCAAGTAAATGCAAGCAGGCGAAGAAGAGCGAATCTGCCTCCTCCCAATGTCCTTATGAAGGTCTCTAGCGGTAGGTGTGGCCCAGATTAAAGATCCATGCCTGGATCTGGGACTTGATTTGTCCTAGGCTGACCTTGAACTCCTTGCCTCAACCTCCTGGGATTAAAGAAGTGTATTACTTTGCCTGGGCCTAAGCTTTTCACAGCCACTACACCTCAAGATCTCCAGGGACACTATCTCCAATGAAACAAATATAAAAACCAGCAACAAAAGCCGAGCCAATCAAACACAGAATCACACACCATGGCGAGTGCGTTTACTTGCAGGTAGTGAGGATGGGCCCACATTGTTTAACACCCACGTCACTGGGCTGCTGAGATGTGTCAGTGGGAAAAGACACTTGCTGCCAAGCATGATGATCTGAGCTTACTTCGAGACGCACACAGCAGGATAGAAGCACCTCTAGCAAGTTTTCCTCTGATTGTCACACAGTCACAGTATCCCTCAATTAATTAGTTACTGTTAATGGGCTAAAGAAAAGGAATTGTATGATCGTATCAGTATAAATAAGAAAAGCATTTTACAAAACCCAAAACTCATCCATTATAAACATCTTCAAAGCATAAGGGACAGAATTAACTTGGTGGAGAGTTTACAATGGGAGCAGGAGGGACGGTGAGCGCGCTGAGTGGGGCCCACGGCACCGCATCTCATGGCTCCAGCCCCAGAGAGAGCAAGTGCCTCTGTACACATTGGCACATGTACTTATACACTCACACAGACCCTCCCCCCCCACGTGATTAAAATGAATGAAAATAAATGTTAGCATGAGTTTATAAATAAGACTAGAAGCTACTACTACACCTTATGGTGAGAAGCTAAGTGTTCTCCTGGGAGCAGAACAAGATGTGGATGTCCCTCTTGCTACTGCAAGTCCTAATACAGCAAGATGGCATATGCACACACATACACACACACACAGGGAAAATACCCATGCACATAAAATAAAAGCTTTCCAAATAGTAGCAAAATAAGCCAGGTTCACTGGCACGTGCTTTCTTTTTTTTTTTTTTTTTTTTTTTTGGTTTTTCGAGACAAGGTCTCTCTGTATAGCCTGCCCTAGAACTCACTCTGTAGACCAGGCTGGCTTTGAACTCAGAAATCTGCCTGCCCTCTTATTCCTGCTTCTCTCCCTTGCCTCTTGCTCTCTTGCTCCCCCTCTCTCCACTTAGTCATGGCCATCCCCTACTTCTCTACTCTCTCCTTGTCTCTGCCTTTCTCTGCCTCTGCTACCCTCTTAACTCCCCTCCCTATGCCCTAAATAAACTCTATTCTATACAAAAAGAAAGAAAGAAAGAAATCTGCCTTCCTCTGCCTCCCAAGTGCTGAGATTAAAGGTGTGCACCACCACTGCCCGGCGTTGGCATACACCTTTAATGCTAGCCCTCAGCAGGCAGAGGACAGTCTCTGAGTTTGAGACACCCTGGTATACATAGTGAGTTCCAGGCCAACCAGGGATAATATAGTGTGAGACCCTGTCTACAGAATAAAATAAATCTTTTAGGAGTGCATCAATATTGGTTCACCAATTATAATAAAACATGTGGAAGAAATACTTGTGTCGATTTGTATGTGAGCACACGTGTTCGTGTGTGTGCGTGTGCGTGTGCATATATGTGGAGCTGGTGGTTCTGATTGGGTCCCTTTCTCTCTTTACCTTATTTAGACAGGGATCCTAGCTGGACTTAGAGCTTACCAACCTGGCCTAACTGGCTGGTCACCAAGCTCTAAGGAGGCTTCTGTCTTTACCTCCCCAGGACAGCTATGAACCCAGCCCAACATAAATTTTAAACTTACTTAAAGATTTTTGTTTTGTTTTTTGAGACTTATTATTATTATCAGATTATTAAACGGTAACTGGATTGTATAGTTCCTGAACATGAACTTCATAGATAACTATGTGGTGTTACAAAGTCAAAGAATTGGACACACCTTTGAAAGAACTAATAGAGAAAAATTTCACTTCCTCCAGAGTGTGGCCCGGCACTGGAAAGCCACGCAAATAAGGGCAAGTGGAACCTCCCATGAGACTACAGCCAGAACAATCAGGTTCAGAAGGCAGCACTGGGTGGCTGATCCTGCTGAGTTCCTTCCCTCACTTAGAGAGATCTGCAACACAGACATCCTGGGGTCCCAACCTGTCACACTCTGCTGCTTGGTGACAAACCGGGCTTTTTCCTTTCTTTTTTCTTTCTTTCTGTCTTTTTTTTTTAAAGATTTATTTATTATTATATGTAAGTACACTGTAGCTGTCTTCAGACACAGCAGAAGAGGGCCTCAGATCTCACTATGGATGGTTGTGAGCCACCATGTGGTTGCTGGGATCTGAACTCAGGACCTCTGGAAGAGCAGCCAGTGCTCTTACCCGCTGAGCCGTCTCTCCAGCCCCAGTTTGAGTTTTGTCGAGGAGTTTGGGTCAAATCTCAGAACTGCGTGCCAGGATGGTCAAGAATGTCAAACATCAGAGTACCTGATCCACCCATTACTAAAGAAGAAAAGTCATATACTCCTTTAGTTAACCCGTCACCTGAGCGGCCTGAGACAAGAGGGTGGCTGTGAACACAAAACCAGCCTGGGCCATACAGTGAGATCCTTTTCAAAACAGAAAATAATCTTGACAACTCAGTACACTTTCATTACATATAACAACAATAACATAGGTGTTAATATATAGTATTATATATTTTAAGTCATATTTATACACTAAACAATGTATTATACATAATATAAGATATTTAATTATTTGTTTATTTAGGTATTTTGAGGCAGGGTTTCTGTATATACCCCTGGATGTTCTGGAAATCACTACATAGGGACAGGCTATCTTAGAACTCAGAGATCCACTTACCTCTGCCCCGAGTGCTGGGATTAAAGTCCAACTTCTCATGATTTTTTAAAGAAAAGCAACCTGAGGGGCTGGAGGGGTAGCTCAGCAGTTAAGAACACAGAACGTCCCTGCAGAGGACCCAGGCTGTGTTCCGAGCACCTGTGTTTGGGCGGCTCACAAATTAAATGTAAAACCGTAAAGGTACATCAGGCACCGCCACCGAAGGAAACGCAGATTGCATTTGTATCTGTACAGAGAAAAAGTTAATTTCTTACAGGTTATGGGGAACCGAAGGATAAAGACATTTTATACATTTTGTAAATTTATTTTTACTTCATGTGCACTGGTATTTTGCCTACACTCAGGTGTTGGAGCCTCTGGAGCTGGAGTTGCAGAGTTGTGAGCAGCCATGTGGATGCTGGGAATTGAACCCGGGTCCTCTGAAAGTGGAGCCAGTGCTATTACTGGGCCATCTCTCCGTCCTCTAGTTTGTAAACTTTATAGTTTTGACTTTTTTTAACCAAGAAGGCATATTACTTAAATAATTGTAAACGGGCTTTTATGGTTTAGGGAAAGTTCGAGTCATCAACATGTCTGTTTTGATTCACTTGATTTTGTATGAAATGTGTATAAAAGACAGTGTATAAAGCATCATCAAGAAAAGTATCCCCCATTCCACAGACCGGTGCACACTGAGTCACGTCACATTTCTGTTTCTCCCCTGAAATTACATGCAGATTCCCATAGGTGCTCCAAGGACAGAGGCCCTGCCTTCTCTTCTCCGGGCAGTGGGTTTCCAGAGTGGCAGAGACAGTGTCCTCATCAGCAGACCCAGACTGATGCTCTTGCAACTATGCTTGATGTGAAAAGCAAATGAACAGTCTGAGACACCAACTCTGGACATGAACTCTTTGTTGCCATCTCTCCAGGACCCAGATAAGAGGCGGGAGCCTGGGCCGCAGAGCTTCCCCCAGATGTCAAGGGACTTCAGCCACTCCCTACAGGATGGGACATGAGGTGAAAAGGCCACAGGGGATGATATGCCCCGGCTCTCCCAGTTCGCTGGGGCCAACTTCTGCCCGTCTTCTAAGCAGGATGTGGGAGGTATTAGCAAACACCAGGATTCATGAAGAGCCAGAATCAGCTGCCCTGAGGAACTGCCCAGTGCTTTTTACTTTTCAGGACTCGAAGGCAAAAAGGCAGCAGGCAGTGACCCCCCACAGCACACTCGGGACGATGCTAAACCAACCAGGCAAGCTCACATAAAGTGCTAAGGAAGGCATTCTGACTGGCTGCAGCCTGTGTGTGTGCCTGACTTGGGAGGAAGGGCCCCGGAGACACTGGGTCAATGACTGCTCTGCACCCGGTCTGTTGATAGCAGAAGTGGACTTCGGTCTCTACTGGACTAGTCTAACTACTTTTGAGTTGTTTGTGAAACAACTGTATTCATTAAATAAAAGAGCCCCACGTCAGTGTCGGGGACCCTGATGTCATCTAAAAACCGTTTTAAGAATAAAAATTCACGCCAGGCCGTGGTGGTGCACACCTTTAGTCCCAGTGCTTCGGAGGCAGAGGCAGGCAGATGTCTGAGTTCAAGGTCAGCCTGGGCTACAGAGTGAGTTCCAGGACAGCCAGGGCTACACAGAGAGACCCTGTCTCGAAAAACCAAGAAAAAACAAAAACAAAAACAAACAAAAAGAATAAAAATTCACGAACTGTCTCCGGTGGTGCTCAGCGAGTTCACCTGGCAAGTTCAGCCTGGCCTGGACTACACAGTGAGGCGCAGGCGCACGTGCACGCGCACGCACACGAGCACACACAGAGTTAGGACAACTACTAAATGTTCTGACGCTGTAACACAAGGAGTTTTTAAGACTCCTTTGGTTTGTTTGTTTAAGCCAGGGTCACACTATGTAGCTCTGACTGGCCTGGAACTAACAAGGAACTGCCTGCTGGGATCAAAGGTGGGGTGGCGCATCACCTCAGTCTTGCCTTTTACCAATCAAACTGTGGGCTAAAACCGTGTGGGGTGCTGTAACTGAGTGTGGGAATAACAACAGCAACAATAACAACAACAACAACAACAAAAACCGATGATAGTAGTAGCGGTAAGATATTTCTTGGACCTACCTACCATGACCAAAAATTAATTCAAGATCCAGTGTGTGATGAACCCGAGGCGCTTCTGGCAGCACTGGACTTTGTTACATCACATGACTTCTCTGCACCTCTCCTTGCACTATGCAACACCAAACAGCGCTGCCTACGCCCCTAGGCTGCGATCCAGTAGATTCTGCGCTATGAATGGTGGTGTTGGCTCCACACAGCAAGCTTTCTGCTTCTACAGAAACGTACGCTTTAATTACGGAAAACAAGGACTTTATAAAGGCGGCTTATCAGCCAGGTGGTGGTGGTGCACGCCTTTAATCCCAGCACCCTGGAGTCAGCAGCAGACTGCTCTCTCAGTAGCTCGAGGCCAGCCTGGTCTACAAAGTTCCAGGATGGCTAGGCCTACACAGAGAAACCTTGCCTTGAAACAACAAACAAAAGAAGTGGCTGAGTTTCCTTATGGTATTTTCACACATACAGTGTTCTTTTCGTCCTCCTCCCTAGGTCCTGGCCTGGCTTCAAGGTCCATTGCTGCCCCCCCACCTCCACCTCCTCCCCACCCTTCCCCCTGCCCCCCACCCCTCCCCCTGCTCTCCAGCCTTTCCGCTTTCTCATCACAGAGATCCCATTACCCTCCCTCTTTTATTCTCCTCCCCTTCCCTACTTCTTATGCACACATGATTTTACCTAATATAATGGTGTTCGGCTCCCTCACGATTACATCAGCATTTGCCCCACCACGTGCATTTTCTTCACCATCCACCTGCTGACAAGCATCCCGGTGATGTTCACTTCTTGGCCCCTGGGACTACTGCTACAATGAGTGTGGACCTCTGAGGACACTTAAGGGACACCTTGGTCAGTGGTAGCTTTTGTTGTCTTGGTCTTCTGAGATAAGACCGTATGCAGCCCAGGCTGCCTCCACCTCCCAGGCCCTAGAACTACAGTGTGCGGCTCCTCCGGCTCTGTCTGCGGAGGGGCCTCTACTTTGGCTTCTGTACCACCTGCAGCCGCAGCACCAAGGCATTCCCAGCAGCAGTGACTAAGGCTGCCCCTCCCATCCTTGCCAGCGTCTCTCCTTTCATTTCCTGCTGTCAGCCAATGTGACCTGGGTGAGATGGACTTTCAAAAGAAATTTTTATTCCCATTTTCCAGGTGACTAAGGATGCCGAACACTTTTTCAAATATTTACCAGCCTTTTGTGTTTCTTTTGGGAGCTGTACATTCAGTCCACTAGCCTAGTTTGGTTCCCAGCACCGATATCAGGCAGCTCACAAATGCCTGTAACTCTAGTTCTAAGAGATCTGATGCCCTGTTCTGGCCTTTGCTGGAACTTGCATATTCATGTGTACATACCCAAACTCAGACATGTGCATAAATACATAATTAAAAAATAAAAACTAGGGGTTGGGGATTTAGCTCAGTGGTAGAGCGCTTGCCTAGCAAGCGCAAGGCCCTGGGTTTGGTCTTCAGCTCTGGGGAAAAAAAAAAAAACTAAAAAAAGTTCCGCAAGTGGGAGGGAGTGCCTTCCATATGAACAGACAGTAGTGGGGTTGACTGTCCTGTACACAATGGGATGGAGTGAGTGAAGTAAAGGAACCATCTGTTGTTAGCAGGATATTAGGCAGGCTTCCTCTACTGCCACTCAGTAGAGACTTTGTATAGAATTAGCAGTCCAGACTGGGCTGAAGGCACAACACTTAGCCTATTATCAAAGGACGGTCACCTTAGGCACTGGGATAGTCTGAGAAGTGGCATAGGAGTGGGATCAAGGGAATAACAAATGAAGATGTGACTTCCCCACTCAGCCTCCAAGTAACAAAAGAGTCTAGACGGGAATGAGGGCTCACTGGGCGAAGAGCCTGGTGTGCAACCGTGAGGAACTTTGTTTGGCTCCTCAGCACTCACATCGCCCACAGCTCATACTCAGTCAGCTGGCGAGATGGCTCGGAAGGTAAGGGCGCCTGCCATGAAGCCCGATAGCCTCAGGTCCATCCCCAGAACCCACACGGTGGGAACAAAAAGCCAGCTTCCACAGGCCATCTTCCATATATGCAGAGTAGTATACAGGTGCACACCAACAAATGTACATTTAGCAGAAGACAGGTAAAGGCAGGTATATGGCACACAGCCGTGACCATGCCACCGGGAGGGGACCACTGGGAAGGGACATGAGGATCCCTGAGCTCACTGGCCAGTTGCAGTTCACTTAGAGATGATGTCAGAAGAAAGATGGAAGGGGTGGGGATTTAGCTCAGAGACATAGTACTTGCCTAGAAAGTACAAAGCCTTGAGTTAGGTCCTTAGCTGGGGGTAAGGAGGGTGGGGCTGGGGGATAAGATAGAGGCCAATAAAGGAGGACACAAGCACTGACACACACACACTGTAATCACATGAGCATGGACACACACACACACACACACACACACACATATATATACATGCATATATACATACAAGGGTGCAGAACACTTGAGGAAAATGACCTTAGTCCTAATCCTGGCTGCTTTCAGCTGCCCCTTGGCAGCTACAACCCCAGACAAAAGCCCTGAGAGGGCAGGCACGGCCAGCACCTTGTGGTCCCTGGCCCTGGTCTGACTCACTCTACAGGAGGGGCTGGTCTGCCTGCATCCTCCTTCAGCAAACACTACAGACCAGGGGTTGCCAGCATGAAAAGAAATCCCTGAGCCTCCCTTAGCATTGCCAGAGACAGGAGAGATTCAGTTGCCACTGCTGCAGAGCAGTCGTTCCACTCAGGAGCTACATCAACTCCTTTCTTTCAAGGGTCTGCTGAATAGCCTGTGGCCAGACACAGCAATTACCGATGAAACCTCTCTCCCCTACCCAGTCCTGGGGATCAAACCCAGGGCCTAGAGCAAGCAACACAAACTCGACAACTGAGCTGCATCTCCAGCCCAAAATGTAAAATGTTGTAAAGCGGATGTCTGCTGGTAATGGTGGTGCACACCTTATATCCCAGCACTCAGGAGGTAGAAGCAAGCAGATCTCTGTGAGTTCGAGGCCAGCCTAGTCTATTAAGCAATTTCCAGGACACCCAGGGCTGTACAGAGAAAACCTGTCCTGAAAAAAATATAAATTGGAATAAATTTAAAAATTAAATAAGAAGTGGATATCCATATGTTACCCACTGGGCCTTTGCTGTCGCCTGCTTGCTTCTGTTTCTCAAGACAGGTTTCTCTGTGTAGCCCAGGCTGTCCCAGAACTCGATCTGTAGACCAGGCTGGACTTCGACTCAGAGATTCGCCTGACTTCTGAGTGCTGGGACTAAAGGCGTGGGCCATGGCCATGCCTGGTCCTACTGGGCCTTTTAATGACAGGCAGTAACTGCAGGTGTTCGCGCCTTTGAGTTTAAAAACAGCAAGAACCAAGGCTAGAGAGACAGATATTGCATGCTGTCCCTGTCCCTGACTAAAGTCTGACGACATCAGCAAGTCTGAAAGCAGGAGCGCGCTCTCTCGCGCTCTCTCTCTCTCTCTCTCTCTCTCTCAGCAGTTTTTGATGCAAGCTGGCATCAAGGCAATCAGTTTCTGATGTGAAAGCTAAAGACACTGAAAAAATGGAACGCAGAGATGAGGGGACAGCTCATTCAGACCAATGCTCACACAGACACACACACACACATACACACTACACACACACATATACACTACACACACACAGACACACACACACATACACACATACATATACACACACAGACACACACACACATACACACACACAGACACACACTCACACACACACACACTCACACACAGACACACACACACATACACACTCTGTACCAATCCAGAACAGTAAAAAAAATGCAGCTCAACAACCTTCAAGTGTGTCTAGCCAATAAAACTGGGTTTTCTTCTGCTCGAGTGACCAGGAATGGCCTCTCGTGGCCACTGCTTGCAGGGGACAGACACCGAGGTGAGGAGAGGTCTGAACAAGCGTCTAGAAGGAACAGACGGGAGGGGAAGAAGACAGGCGGGCGGGTGGGGGTGAGAGGAGGAGAACAAGGCAGGGCTGTTCTAGCCGGGATGTGTGTGGAAGGTATTTTCTTTAAAAGTCTTGGCCAAAACAAACAGGTTTCACATGTGTAGGAGCAAGGCAGCCTGGGGCAGAGCCAGCTTGTCATGAGGCCCGGCTTCTAACACTAGGTAGGAGGCAACGCTCTCAAGGATTTTATTCTTGCAGAAGGTTCAGGGAAAGGGATGTAGGCCAGAGTCCTGAGCTACACGCAACTGCCATTGAGAAAACAGACGATAGCCAGGCAGGGCTCTGGAGTGCAGCCAAGGTAAAGCTCAGCAGACCCCAGGCAAGCTCCAGAGATTAGTGATGAAAAGCCACTTTCACCCAGTCCAAATGTGTCCTGGGAACAAAGTGACGGCCTCCTTCCTCCTCAGCTCTCTGCAGAAGGTTCCCATTTCTGAGAGGTACATGGAAGACACAGCTTTCAGCTCTGACACAGTCGGTCATCTGCGGACAGATTCTTCCCTTCTCTAGTGATTCTCCTGCAGCCTTGGCGGCCTGATCTAAGGCCACAGTCCTCAAAATGACAGCCCTAAAACAGCTCCTGCCACCCTCTGGGAAGAAAACCATAACACTCAAACAAACATGACTGGCGTTTTGTTGTAGTTTCAGGGCTGGGGACTGAACGTGGAGGTGTCCATGCAAGCTAAGCGAGTGCTCTACAACCGAGCCACACCCCCAGCAGCCCTGAAAACAATTTAAAGTCACATTAAATGAATCCAATCCGTCAGCATATTTTCAAAAACACCAGCCTTGACAAGCCTTTTGGAAGATGTCAATCAAAGTCACAAAAGAACTGGAAGAAATCCGACAATCCAAAGATGTCAAATGTCTAGAGGAAGGCTATGCGGTTCTGCTGTGCACAGTCCCTGTGGCTACCCCCCCTCCTGCATGTGGGACCCTCTGCCAGGCTGAAGGCCAACCCCTGCGGCTACCCCCCCTCCTGCATGCGGGACCCTCTGCCAGGCTGAAGGCCAGTCCCTTCGGCTACCTCCTCCTGCATGCGGGACCCTCTGCCAGGCTGAAGGCCAGTCCCTGCGGCTACCTCCCCTCCTGCACGCGGGACCCTCTGCCAGGCTGAAGGCCATCACATCATTTTATGCTTCCACTGCTGATTGCTGATTTCAAAACATCTCCTTAGACAGTAATGTTCAGTCGACAAAAGTAGTGATGGAGTGGACAACAACATGAGTGGAGATCTGGACTCTCAAACAAAACCTTCGAAGAGAGCATACTCATTATGACTCAATAATTAGAAAGCAGACTAATTCCAATTCAGCTGACAGCTTTGAAAAGACATTAACCTTCCGAAGAAGTTACATAAATGGCCGATAAACCTGTGAAGAGATGTTTGATATCACTACCTGTGAAGTAAACATACATTTTTTAAATCACTGTATATAGCCACTTAGTAGTTCCTCCAAGTTATGCCAGAGACTGAGGCAGGAGGATTTCTAAGCTGAAAAGTTTACAGTCATCCTAAGGAACACAGTTAAGAGTTCACCTTCTGCCGGGCGGTGCTGGCGCACGCCTTTAGTCCCAGC
>JADRCD010219825.1:0-13999 GCA_019843815.1 Montemys delectorum
ACACACAGACACAGGCACACAGACACACACAAACACACATACAGACACAGACACACACAGGCACACAGACATACACGCAGACACACACAGACACACAGACACACACACACACAGACACAAGCACACAGACATACATGTAGACACACACACAGACACACACACACAGACACACACACACGCACACACAGAGCAAAGCCTGATGTTGGCACAATACTGCCTTCACGTGTCTCAACAGCCAAAACTGGAAGCCAGTCCAGGTTCAAGAGGTAGACTGTAGAGCCAGGCCTGGCAGTGAAGAGCTGTCATTCTTACTCAAGAGGTTAAAGGAGGAAGATCGCAAGTTCCAGGCCAGCTTGGGCTACGCCATGGGCTCTAGGCCAGCCTATGTCACTTATTAAATGGAAAGGAAAACTAGGCCTGGTGTTGGGATTTGTGATGACAGCACCCAATAGCCTGGGGCAGCAGGATCACAGCTTGAGATTTGAAGAATAGAATGAGTCCTGTCCCCAACCAGAACCAAACCTGGACTTCAGCTTGGTCTGACTGTCAGTGGTGGTGAAGTAAAGCGCTTGTCAACCAAGCCCTGGGTTTGATCCCCTAGCACCTACATGCCCGTGTCCTTAGCACTCAGTAAGGAGGATCAGAAACTCAAGCTCGTGGTATACATAGTGAGTTTGAAGCCAGCCTGAGCTACATGACCTCCATTCCCACCCTGTTTCAAAAGGAAAAAGTCACATGGAAAAGAAACATGGACAGAGTAGAGGTCACCACCCCGATGGCCCTGCACCCCGATGGCCCTGCACCCCGATGGCCCTGCACCCCGATGGCCCTGCACCCCGATGGTCCTGCACCCCGATGGCTTAGGCCTCACTGTTGTCCCTCTTCCTGCACCCCAGTCTGTTTCTGGAGTTCATGGGCGACCGTGATTCCTCGGCGTGGACTGGCTGGCTCCTGGCTGTGTTGATGTTCTCATCGGCCTGCCTACAGACGTTGTTTGAGCAGCAGCACATGTACAGAGCCAAGGTCCTGCAGATGAGGCTGCGAACAGCCATTACTGGCCTGGTGTACAGAAAGGTGAGCGCCAGGGATGGGAGTGTGAGCATCTCCTCAATGAGCTGGCCCTGAGACTTCTCCAACCGTATCTCTTCCATCTCTCATCCCTTGTCCCATAGCGAGAACTCTGAGTGATGTCTGTTAATTGCTGCAAAGGCAGTGGCTCCTTGGACTGGAGGAAAACAAGTAGTTACTAGAATTATCAGGGCCGGAGCCTGGCCCCGGGCCCTAACAAGCTGGGCTGAGTACCTTCCCCAATCGGTCCATTAAACAAGCAAGGGACAGTGACTCCCCCCTCCCTCCAAGTCCTTCTCTGAAATCCTGACTGTGAGGTTTAGAAAAGGTATGCAGAGCTATGCAGCTCTGACTGGGGATGGCAAGTTGTCAGGACACTGAGGTCTCTTCCAAAGACAAGTTCCTCTCTGGCACCAGGCTTCAGTCTTTTCCTTCTCCCAGCGTGAGGCTCCTGGGGAAATGGCAGTTCCAGGTACCCATTGTTTCTATAGCTTGTCAGTACAAGGGAGGGACACACGGGATAATCTGCATTTTTGAGCACAAAGGCTGGCACAGCAAGGCAGCCTTTGATCCTCAGAAGAGGTCTGATGGAGCCTGACCCCCAGGGAGACACCTTCTTGGCTCTTGGCTTGGCTGCCATTGAAATGAACTATAAACATCTTTGAGCTCTGCTTCTGTCACTCAAACTCCAGCTGTGCCAACAAGCCCAGCTCCACTGAAGTCCTCAGGAGGCAGCAGGGGCGGGAAGTCCCCGTGGGTGGGGCTGCAGCCGGCCCTCTGTGAAGACTTGCAGAGTGGAGAGTTCTATCCCACGGATCACACTCACTCTCACACAGTGCATACAGAGCAGGCGGGAAGAACCAGCGGTCACCACGCTGAGGGACCTGTGACCTCAGCAGCTGGCAGATCAGAAGCCACCAGAGAAAGGCACTGCTCTCAGGGAGCTCTGGCTGGGAGAATCTAACACCCTGTCCCGCCTGGGTCGTGCCTTAGGGGTCCTGAATTCCTGGCCTATGGATCTCTGGTTATGACTCTCTGGGCCTCAGTTTCCTCAGCTGTAAAATAGGGATCGCATTGATTCTGGAACCACTTTTCACTTCTTAACCACAGTTACCATGCAGTGTACCCACAGGCCTAGCTGCAGTCACCAGAGTGCCCAAGCCTGGGAGGGTTTACAGGTTCACTACACAGGTGGTAAACTGAGGCTGGGTCTGTACTCAGTGCCCACTCCCATTCCTCCCTCCTCACACCTGCCTAGGTCCTGGTCCTGTCCAGCGGTTCTAGAAAGTCCAGTGCAGCAGGGGACGTGGTCAACCTGGTGTCAGTGGACGTACAGCGGCTGGCCGAGAGCATCATCTATCTCAACGGGCTGTGGCTGCTCTTCCTGTGGATCGTTGTGTGCTTTGTCTACCTGTGGCAGGTGTGGGGTGGAGGAAGTGGATCTGGGCTTCCGTATCCTCCTTTCCTTTTCTTCCTCTCCTCTTCCTCTTCTTCCTCCTCCCCTCCCTCCTCCTCCCTAAACCCAGTCTCCATCTGCATAGTGCAAGTTGATATAAAGTAAAGAGTTTTAGAGTGGCCTTGGTTTAGGTTCAAGCCCAGGCTAGCCCCCTCCAGCATTTAGTTTTTTTTCTCTTTCTCAAAATGCTGATGATAATGTGGATGAATTCTCTTTGGAGTTTTAGTTTAGTTCAGGTTGGGGTTGGGGTTTTTTGAGGCAAGACCTTGTGTGTAACTCTGGCTAGCCTTGAGCTCCTATCCTCCTGCCTCCACCTGCGTGCCTGATTACAGACGTGTGCCCATCCAGATAGGATCCTTGCTATTACCAATTCCCAGTGGGTTCTCAAACTCAGTAGCTGAATCCTTCTTGGAGTGATTGGTGCCACTGAAGCACGCTCACCAACAAAAGGCTGAAACGTAATGCCAGGGAAGAATTGCTGCCACACGCAGAAAGCATAGTACCATGGCATCTGCCGGGCAACTTTTTCTTCCTTTTGCTTCATGGTACAAAAGCATCTGCTATTATTACTATCGTCGTCATCATCATCATCATCATCATCATCATCATCATCATTATTATTATTACTAGCTCTGGCTGTGTATGGACTGCTGCCTGGGTTTAAATCTTGCTCTTACCATTTACCTGCTGTTAAACTTCACACTACTAACTCACCCTCTCTGTGCTACAATTCCTTAATTCTAAGAACAGAGGATAAATAGAAGCAAGTTCCTGGTCTTACATGGGTGAGACCCAGACAAGCTGGCAGAGGTTGCACCGTCTCTGTCTGAATCACTTGGGTCCAGCGGGCTTTGGGTTTGGATTCAGGAATGGTAGAGGTGCATTTGAGAGCTTGAGAATATAACCTGAGTTTAACGAGAAAGTCCTATATGGCTTGTGGGCACCTTATTTGCATAGCCCAAAGGCTGAGCAATGTCTCTAACAGCCCTGCATGTTGCCGGTGGACCATGAGATGAGGCATGAATTCCCCGCTGTGGCAGGCAGCATGTTATTGCTCAAAGCCTCTCAGATTCTGGAGCATGTAGTTTCCAACTTCTGGACTAAGGATGCTCAGGTTGTGTATCTAAGGTGATTTGAACAGTACCCAGCACTCACTTGCTGTAGCATTGCTAGCTGCTATCTGATATGTGAGGGGAGCCATCACCATGTGGTACTTCATGTATGCCACATAAGCAGTTTTCCACTGAGCTACATATTTGGTCCTTAAAAATATATTTTATATTTATATATTATATATTTATATTATATATAATATATTATACATCATGTTATATAGTTATATGTGTATATATTATATTAGATGTAATATATTATATCCTATATCCTATTATATGTTATATATTATATATATTATGTATTATATATTATATATTATTATATATTATATGTTATAAGTATATTTATATACAATGTTTATATATCAATATTTATATGTATATTTTTAGTCTCGAGGCAAGGTCTCACTAAAAAGTCGGCCTTGACCTTGCTGTATACGCAGGCTGGAGTTTGTGCTTCTGCCTCAGCCTCAGGAGTAGCTGCGACAACTGACGTGGGCTGTCATGCTCAGCTAGAATTCTATTTGTGAACACTGACATTTGAATATTCCAAGGCTTACACACAGTAGGTGGTCAGCAAGCATACAGAGGCATTCAAGCAGTGTAACATTGAAAAGCTGGCTGTTATCATTGGAGAAACAGGGAACGGGGGAGGATGAGGTGAGCAATTGGGAGCACTCAGCCGACTGAGGTTGATAGCGATCAGAGGCCACAGCAGCCACAGGTAAAACGCCCTGCGCACCGCCTCTGCCCTGGCCCCAGAGGACCACCACGATGCCCCAGGCTTACTAAGATGGTGGGTTGTGGGTGCTATGGCTAAATGAAAATATCCTGGAGGATGACCTTACTCTCCAAATGAACGTTCTTCAGGCTGCCAGTGGCTTTCAGGACAGTTCTCCTCTGAGCCACTAGGTGGTGGAATAGTCACATGAATAAACCAAACTGCCCCACTATAGTCCAGAGATTAGAGACCAGAGTTCCTGTGGGCTGAGAGAAACAGAGACTGGAGTTGGGGTGGAGGAAATCTTAGAAAAGCATAGGAAGACTTTATTGTTAAAAGCATTTAGTCTGTCCCCGCCACCATATCTCCCAGGTAACCAGACCAAAGGCACCAGCCATTACAAAGCTGGTGGGAAAGAGTAACAAAACACAGGTGTCCAGTTAACTGTGGCATTGTAAATAAACTGAATAATCATTTAGTATAACTATGTCTCCAGTATTGCAGGAGACAGTCTTACACTACACACACACACACACACACACACACACACACACACACAGCTCAGAAACCACAACTTTGTGGATTTGTTTGTTAATCTGATGACTCCCCACTAAGAGGTGGGATTGAGGGTAGATTAACACTGAGCCCTGAGAGATGGGTGTGGCAGCACGTGCCTGTAATAACTGAATTTGAGAGGTGAGGGAAAGAGGAACAGGGGTTTAGGTCAGCCTCAGCAACAAAGAATGTGCTGGCAAAATGGCTCAGGGAGCAAATTCCTGTGCTTGCTGTGGGAGGATGCAAGCCAGAAGACCTGAGCTGTATCCTGAGGCCCATTTAAACATAGAAGGGGGGACTGACCCTACAATGTCATCTCCTGACCTCCACATGCATGTTGTGGCCATGTTACCTCAATAAATAATCATTCAAAGGAACAGGGATAGGGAGCCGACAAAGTGCTTACTGAGTAAACATGACGACCCAAGTGCAGACCCCCATGACCTATATAAAAAGCCAGACACAGAGGCACATGCCTGAATTCCCAGCCCAGGGAAGTGGGGTGACCCAAACCCCTGGAGTTTCATGACAGCTTGCCCTCTGTCCCCAGCTCCTTGGACCGTCTGCTCTCACAGCCATTGCTGTCTTCCTGAGCCTCCTCCCTCTGAACTTCTTCATCACCAAGAAGAGGAGCTACCATCAGGTTTGGCATTTGGGAATGCAGACACCCTGGGCAGAGGAACAACCATGGGGCTCTGGTTGGTGACTGAGATATGGATAGGCAAGAAGAGGCTATAGGTCTGTCCTCATCCTTTTGTGTTGTCAGACCCATGTCCCTTGGATGAGCCTCTGTTCCTTCTAGAATGGACAAGCTGCTATCCTTCAAGGACTCCTGCCTCTGACCCCCATTCATACTCAGCCAGAGGAACGTGTGGCAGCCAAAGAAACCAAACATCCTTGGCTGGTGTGGCTCAGTGTTGAAGCCTACGACCCCACCATGGCCTCCATCACTAACCATGCTTCCTTCCTCTCTCCCTCGACAACTGAGCTTCCTCACACAGCCACATTCACTCTTCCAAGCCCAGTCTCGTGCGTCTGCAGATTTTATCTCTAGAGCACTTCTCCCGGCAGAGAGCTCACAGCCATCAGACTAGAAGCTTGGAAGCACTGAGGGAAGAGGCAGGCTCAGCGTCTAGGGCAGCAGGTGGTGTCTAGGACACCACAGGGCTGGGGAGATGGCTCAGCAGATAAAGACACTTGCTCACAAGCCTGGCCACCTGGATTTGATTCCACGGCCCACATGGCGAACAGAGAGAACCGAATCTGGCAAGTTGTCCCTTGACCTCTAGATGTCCCCTGTGGCACGCACATACTTATGCATGTAAAAAAATAAGTTAAATAAACCTGAAAACAGAAGCAGTTGAGCCAGGTGTGGTGGTGCACACCTTTAACCCAGCATAGAGGAGGCAGATGTGGGGGATCTTTGTGAGTTCCAGGCCAACTTGGTCTACATAGCAAGTTCCAGGCCAGCCAGGACTACTAGTGAGAAACTATCTCAAAGATAAATAAATAGGTAGGTAGGTAGGTAGATAGATAGATAGATAGATAGATAGATAGATAGATAGATAGATAGATAGATAGATAGATGATAGATAGCACAGACCCATTATCCCAGTATTAGGCTGAGACAGGAGGATTATTAGTTTGAGGCCAGCCTAGACTACACAGCAGACCCTGTACTGATTGATGAAAGGAGAGAGAGTGTTCAGGAAAGTAGAGGAAGTTGAACTCACCCCTCTTCACTGTCCCAACCACACTCCACTGTCACCCACCCTCCACTGTCACCTCTCCTCCCCTCTTCAGTACTCTGCTCTGTGACCTTGCCAAACCTCCTGACCTCTCCATATATGCGCTCCACCTCCCGATTTTGCTCCTGTAGATCCCTGGATACCCTCCCAGCAGATGTCCATGCTATCTTTCCCCTTGCTAACCAGGCTGTCCATGAAGCTGCCCTACAGACTCTTACATGGAACCTGAAACCCTAAACCCTTCCGCCTGACCCCGAAGCCCTGCCTGCTGCAACAGCTTGCCCTGTCCCTGAAGAACCCAGCTCCCTGTCTCCCTTTTCCTGCAGTGTCCCTGGATTTCTTTTGAGTCCTACTGTTCCCTCTCTGAAGGTCTCTACCCACTGCCGCTGCCTGTTCCCTATGCACTCAGTACCTGCAGCTTCCTGTTCGCCTCATTAAGATCTAGTTCAAGTGACACCCATACCTCCAGAAAGCCTTCCTGTGGGCACCATCTCGCCCACTGGCGGCTTCTGATTGGCACGGTGACAACAGGCTCAGGTGGCTGAGACAGCTCTGGGAAGGAGTGAAGGCCCAGGGTGAGGGTGATATAGCTCAGGACCCTGGCAGAGATGCCGGGCTGGTGTATGGCTGGGAGAGTCTGTGGGTTTGCGGCAAAGCAACTGCTGGGGCCCCAGGGATGGAACATTCCAGGCTAGTCTCTTTCTCGCCTCCTCTTTCCTGTCTCAGGAGGAACAGATGAGGCAGAAGGCCTCCCGAGCCCGGCTCACCAGCTCCATGCTCAGAACTGTGAGAACCATCAAGTCCCATGGCTGGGAGTACCCCTTCCTGGAGCGACTCCTTCACATCCGGGGCCAGGAGCTCGGCGCCCTGAGGACCTCCACCCTCCTCTTCTCTGTGTCTCTTGTGTCCTTCCAAGTGTCTACATTTCTGGTGACGTCATCCTGGTCTCACTGCAGATGCCAGAGGGTTGGGAGAGGGCACACTAGGGGTGGAGAGCTGTGCCAGCAGCATTGCATGTTAAGGACCACAGAGACACCTCAGTGGGCTCTGCCCACCTGAAATGGACAGCAGGCTCAGTGCCACCCTTGTGCTTCAACAGGTGGCGCTGGTCGTGTTTGCTGTCCACACCCTAGTGGCAGAGGACAACGCCATGGATGCAGAAAAGGCGTTTGTGACGCTCACGGTGCTCAGCATCCTTAACAAAGCCCAGGCCTTCCTCCCCTTCTCTGTGCACTGCATCGTTCAGGTGAGGTGCAAGGAGGGTCAAGGAGTCAGAGAGCTGGGTGCTGACTCAGCACACCTGGACCACTGTCAGCAAAGGAGGGGAGGGAAAGGGCTAGAGTATAGCCAGACACCATCAGAAGTGGGTCAGAGGGTGCAGGGAAGCCTCAACCAGCATCTTGGAGAATGTGTCACTTTTACATTCAGGAACTCATCCTGGGCCCCTCTCAAGGAGAGGGACCCTTTATTTCTCTGCCTTTTGTCTTTCCCAACACACATCTTGGGACCTGTTGAAAAGGAGGAAGATTGAATGATTAGTCCAATTGAATAATTGGACTGCTTCCTCCTCCTCCTCTTCCTCCTCCTCTTCCTCCAGTCCTCTTCCTCCTCCTCCTCTTCTTCCTCTTCCTCTCCTCCTCTTCCTCCTCCTCCTCTCCTCTTCTTCCTCCTCTTCCTCCTCCTCCTCTCCTCCTCTTCTTCCTCCTCTTCCTCCAGTCCTCCTCTTCCTCCTCCTCCTCTCCTCCTCTGTCTTCTGGCATATGTGTTGGTGTGTGTGTGTTTTGTGTGTTGGGTAAGTGTGTTATATGAGTGTGGTACATATGTATGTGTGTTGTATGAGCATGGTATATGTGCAAATGTGGTATGTATGTGTGTATAGTGTGTGTTATATGAGTGTAGTATGTGTGTATGTGTATGAGTGTGTATCTGTGTGTTGTATGAGTATGGGCATGTGTGTCTATTTGTGTGTGTGTGTGTATTATGTGTGTGAGTGTGTATGTGTGTTGTGTGAATGTGGTGTGTGTGTGTGAGTGTATGTGTGTGTGTGTTATGTGTGTGTATGTGTGAGAGTGTGACACTGGCTAGAGGTCAATGTCAGATGTCTTCCTCTAGCACTCTCCACCTTAATTTTGTTTTTTTGTTTTTTCCACCTTATTTTTTAATATTAACTTATTTATTCTTTGAGAATTTCAATCAATGTTTTGATCATGTTCACCTTCACTCTTCCCCAACCCCCCAAATCCATTCCCTATCTACTCCCAAGTTTGTGATTTTTCTCTTACTTTTTTAGAACCCACTGAATCTCATTTGCACTGAGCATATACTGCTGATGTGTGGCCATCCTCTGACCTACCAGAAGCCACATGCTTAAGTAAACTGACTGTGTTAGTCAGGGTTTTTGTTGCTGTGATAAAACACCATGACCAAAAACAACTTGGGGAGGAAAGGGTTTAATCCAACTGACAGCTTGTAAGTCCTTATCTAGGGAAGTCAGGACAGGAAATCAAGAGCTGATGCAGAGGCCATGGGGGAATACTGCTGACTGATTTGCTCAGCCTGTTTTCTTTTCTTTTCTTTTCTTTTCTTTTCTTTTCTTAAAGATTTATTTTTCATACTGTCATTATATATCAGTACATTGTAGCTGTCTTCAGAAACCCCAGAAGAGGAGGGCATCAGATCTCATTATGGATGGTTGTGAGCCACCATGTGGTTGCTGGGATTTGAACTCAGGACCTTTGGAAAAGTAGTTAATGCTCTTAACCACTGAGCCATCTCTCCAGCCCACAGCCTGTTTTCTTATACACCTGTGTGAATTACTTAGCTGTGGTGGCATCACCCACAATGGGCTGGGCTCTCCTACACTAACCATCAATCAAGACAATGTTCTGCAGACTTGCCTCCAGACCTATACTTCAATGGTGTTTTCCCAACTGACTCTAGCTATGTCAAGGTGACATAAACTAACCAACACCCCTGCCCTCCCTCAGAAGCTATTAATTATCCATAGCTCCTTGGCCAGACATGGCAGCTCACAAGTTCCTCCCTCAGCCATGTTAGATGAATGACCGGCTAGGTCTTGCGCAGGCAGCCACAGCTGCTTTGAGTTCACGAGGGCAGCGGTCCTGTTGCCCCATCCACTACATACTGTTTCCCTCACATCCTTCCTGACCTCTGCCTCTTCCAATCTTCCTGCTCCCTCTTCCATGACGTTGACTGAGCCTTGGAGAAAGGGGGTGTGGTGCCGAAGTCACATTTGTAGGTGAGCTCTTTGCAGACAGTTATTCTCTACACTCCAGCTAGCTGTAAGTTTCTGCATGCTGCACTAACATAAGGTATAGAGTTACATACTTAGAAGACAGTTCAATATGAAGTCCACTTGGCAACATGATAGTAGGAGGTTCACTCCTACAGCCTATAAGCTCCCCAACCGTGGGTTATTGGCCAGATTTATAGTACTAGATGTGTGTTTCCACCTGTGGAGCAGGCCTGAAATCCAATCAGAAAACATTGGGTTACCCAATAGCATGCATACTGCTATTGCACACGAACGCATCTTTCCATGATAGTCATCGGGGCTTACAGGCTTCATGGCTAGGTAAGAGAGTTGGCATCTTTCTCCTTGAGCAGCCTGCATAGCACCTCCCTGGTACTATAAAAGCTGGCCAGCAGGGAGAAAGCTGACCAATCAGCACCAACTCAGTTTCTCCACGCCCTATGACCAAAGTATGTTGCGTCTTCAGCAATAGGGTCTTACCATCAAGCTCTGGTGGGCACTGAGAGCGGCAGTTGTTTTAGGGGTCTCTAGGTCAGAGGTGAGGTATCCCACATCTGACACTAGGTATCTTATTAAGTAATACATGGTTTTTGAGAGAAGCATTATCGCTTGTGTAGGGTAACTCCAATTAAATACATATACATATATACCTGCACGCATATACACATGGAAGCTTCTAAAACAGCAGGCTTTCCATTAAAAAAATCCTTAGTGCTAGTTATTCCCCCACCACCACCCACTTTAGTCTTTGAGACAGAGTCTCTCACTGAACCCAGAGCTTATCCATTTGACCAGACTGCCTGGCCAGAGAGCTCCAGGGAGCCACCTGTCCCCACTTTCCAGATGTTGGGACATGGACTGCCATGACCAGCTTTTACGTGGACTCTGGGAACTTGAACCCAGGCCATTACACTTGCACAACAAGCACTTTGCCCCATTGAGCTATCTCCTCAGCTCCAGGCCATCTGTTTTGCAATGATCATCTCCAGTCACCAAGTATAGGTGTGCAATGGGTGCTTAAGAGCACCCGCAGTGGACAGAGTTAGAAGTTACTCCGCATCATTGCTGGGTGCTGTTGGAAAAGGTGCTGTCCCTTTCTCAGGCCTTAGTTGAAGGCAGCCGGTTTGTTCCACTCTCTCTCTTTTGGATTTGGGAGCAGAGAGAGGTCCCCAGCCGTGTTGAGGTCATTGTTTTCTACGACCTACAGATATTCCAGTATCTAGCAAATGCAAACTATTGGGTTGGATCTTCAGGGAAGCCATTCTGCAGGAAGCCCTTCTAGTCTGGTGACTAGCCCACTCTTGTATCTCCAGGCTCGGGTGTCCTTTGACCGGCTGGCTGCCTTCCTGTGCTTGGAAGAAGTAGACCCCAATGGCATGGTCTCAAGTCCCTCCAGATGCCGTGAGTGCTGAGATGGGCGGGAGGTGAGGGGAAGGGGGAGAGGACGAAGGCAATGTAGATCTCACCATCATTTCACTTGGTACCCAACAACTTCTGTGTCCGCCAATGTACAGTGCTGACTAGTGGAGCATTGTGGGATGCTGCCTAGGTGCTCAGAAACAGGTATCCCATCAAGAACTTACCCTTATTCAGAAGTCTAGAGAGAGAACCATAGACATATTGTTAAGCTAAAGACTCAAGTCAGAGCATCAGTATGGGAACTCACAGACTCCAGTTAGCCAGCTCCCCCTCCCTCCCTCCTCCCTCCCCCTTCCCTTCCCTGCTCAGTCCTCTCTCCACTACTCACCCGACCTTCCTCTCACCCCACTCCACTCAATCCTGACACTTTCAGCCACTGCCTAATGTGACTTACTTAATTGTTTCAGGGAAGAAGGGCAGAGAACGGCCTGTCATCAGATGGGTACTTCCCACTCAGTTAATCTAATTGAGACATCTGGTCAACCTGCTTATCTGGAAAATGCCCACTGGTACTTAAAATCCTGCCCTTGGGATGGATGTCTCACCTCAGGGACACGTCTGAATTCCAGCTCTGACATGTTAACCTCTTAGAGCCTCAATGCCCATCTTCAGGGTCCAAGCATCTGCTCTGGGGGTTGGGGGAGGCTGTCTTGGAGACCACATTAATTCAAGTACAGTTAGACTAGAACATTTACAAATTTGATGCATTTATTTACTTATTTAAATTTTTGCTTAAAAATTAGAAAAGGTAATTTATTTTTATTTTATGTGTATAAGGGTTTTACTTGCATGTATGTCTGTGTACCTGTGAGTATGTGATGCCCAGGGAGGCCAGAAGAGGGTTCAGATCCTGTGGAACTGGAGTTACAGATGGTTGTGAACTGCCATGTGTATGTACTGAGAATTTAGCCTGGGTCCTCTACAACAACAGCCAGTGCTCTTAGCTACTAACTCATCTCTCTGAACCCCTATTGTTTTGGCTTCTTGAGACAGGGCATTGTAAACCGGACTGACCTTGAACTTGCTATGTGGCTAAGGTTAGACTTGAACTCATGATCTTTCTGCCTCCACCACTCAGATACTGGAATTACAGGCATAACCATCACACTGAGATTATTTATTTATGTACTTAAGTAAATAATTTTATTGCTGATCTTCATATATAGCCCAAGCTGGCATCACATTTACTCTATAGCCAGGCTAGACTCCAACTCATGACCCTCCTGTCCCAACCCCCCAGGTGTCAGGATTACAGGCACGAGCCACCATACCCAGTTCAAACCTTATTTATTAAAAAAAAAAAAAAAAGACAGCAGGCAGGACTTGAACTCCTGCTGAAGCCTCTTGTCCCTGAATTACAATGTTATTGTGGTAGGATTACTGTCAAGTCAGTAGGTAGCAGAGCCAGGGCCTTGTAATGCTTCTAGCTGAAAAGATGTTTTGGCATGGAGCCTTTGAGGCCTTGAACAGGGAACACTGGGATGCCTGGAGGGAGGTACCAACCCCAGTAACTGTCTTCTTGTGTCTTGTAGCCTCGAAGGATCGAATTTCTGTACACAACGGCACCTTCACTTGGTCCCAGGAGAGCCCACCCTGCCTGCACGGGTATGAAACCCCACAGAGATGATCTTAGCTTATGAGAAAGCGGGTGTGGAACAGGGTTCTGTGCAGGGAGGCAAGGGTTCCTGCACGCCGTAGCCCTAGAGAGGAGACACGGGGTACCTGAGCATCCCCATCAGGCAGGAGACACCCCTCTGTTTCCCCCTGGCAGGCCAAGCCTCATCACCTGTGACCTCCTTCTGTGCCTCTTGCATCAGTTTCAAGGTCATTGTCACCCAGCCCCAAGATACCTCAGAAAGAGGAAGAATGTCTGGCCATGTGTGTCCGCCTCTATCCATTCTCTCAGGGGTGGTTACTGAGCTCTCCTTGCTGTGCACAGGCTCTGTTCTGGATGCTGGGGACAGAGGGAAGGCTGGGGCTCTGCTCTCTTGGGGTGACATCTGGATGGAGATGGGATACAAGTGGAAAGTCTGGGGAAGGGACAAAGCTGGCGGTGTGGGTAGTTGGCATTCCAGCTGAGGGCATCACAGAGGTCAGGGGAAGGCTCTTTGAACAGTGGGAAGGCCAAAGGCAGACTGTGAGGCAAAATCATATGAGGCCCAGAATCTCTCAGTCTCACCCTGTTGACATTTGGGCTGAGAATTCTTCACCTCCTAGGCCTTTGGCAGACAGAGAACTAAGAGCTCTAAGCTCCATCCCCAATCAGGACAAAAACACCTCTAGATGTTGCCAAACGACTCCACCCAACTAAGGCAAAAATCACCCCTGCTGAAAGCCACTGGATTATGCTTAAGAAGCACTAAGTTTAAGGTAGTGGCACACACCTTTAATCCCAGCACTCAGGAGACAGAGGTAGGTGGATCTCTGAGTTGGAGGCCAGCCTGGTCTACAGAGCAAGTTTCAGAACATCCAGGGTAACACAATGAAACCCTGTCTTGAAGAAAAAAGAAAGAAGGAAAGAGGGGGTGGGGAGAGGAGAAGAAACAGGAAGAGGAGGAAGAAAAGAGAAAAAGGAAGGAGAAGGAGCAGGAGCAGGTGCAGGAGCAGGTGCAGGAGCAGGTGCAGGAGCAGGTGCAGGAGCAG
>JADRCD010219825.1:14009-25661 GCA_019843815.1 Montemys delectorum
TGCAGGAGCAGGTGCAGGAGCAGGTGCAGGAGCAGGTGCAGGAGCAGAAGCGGAAGCAGACACACTAAGAACATGGATGGGTATAACTCATATTCACCAGAACTTTCCTTTTGACCCTCAGTCAAAGCCTGGAAGGGTTATGAACTGACTTGTTTTTTTTTGAAACAGAGTCTCATTGTATGTAGTCTTGACTGGCCTGACACTCACTCTGTACATCAGGCTGGCTTCAAACTCAGAGATCCACCTGCCTCTGGCTCCCTAGTGCTGGGACTCGAGGTGGACACCAGCACACCCAGCCCTGACTTGCTCTTTCACAGGTCCCTGTGGCTTCTGGGTAAGGGCTGACTGCAGAAGCTAGGTAGGAGTAGGCCGGGGCAGAGGAGGGAAGAACAGCAAGACATGTACTGCAAAGGCCTGAGCCGAGAGACTACAGCAGCCAAGCCCTCCCGCGGTGATCCCCTGTGTGTGTGCATGCGTGTGTGCATGGATATGCATGCGGTGGCATACATGTAGGCACACGCGTGTGCTCACATCTGCATGTGACTGGCTGTGGGGTGTGTCTGTAGGTGTCTGTGTAGCAGGCACAGCTGATGTGCTCAGATGGCAGAAGAAAGGCAGTTCAGGTAGCCAAAAAGAATCAGGCAGGCAAGGCCCTGTACGTCCTCTTAATGGTCTCCCCAGGGCCTGAGCGGCAGGATTGGGGTGGGCGTGTCTGGGATTCCCTGCTTCTGTACACACCCAGGCTGGGCCTTCAGGGCTGCATCTCCCCTGGGTTGTCAGGATTAACCTCACCGTGCCCCAGGGCTGTCTGCTGGCTGTTGTGGGTCCAGTGGGGGCCGGGAAGTCTTCCCTGCTGTCTGCCCTGCTTGGGGAGCTGTCGAAGGTAGAAGGGTCTGTGAGCATTGAGGTAAGCCCACTCCCATCCCTCCCTGCCCTGGCCGCTAAGGCGCATCTTCAGAGATGCCACACGCATGCCTTCCCCTCACAGCCAAGAGCCCTCCATTCTCTGGCTCAGCCTCCCTCCCTCGGAGCACCCAGTCTCCCTACTCTCCTACGAACTACCAACAGTCAGCGGTGTTTCAGGGTTCCGTGGCCTACGTGCCTCAGGAGGCCTGGGTCCAGAACACCTCTGTGGTGGAGAATGTGTGCTTCAGGCAGGAGCTGGACCTGCCCTGGTTGCAGAAAGTTCTAGACGCCTGTGCCTTGGGGTCTGATGTGGCCAGCTTCCCTGCAGGAGTTCACACCCCAATAGGGGAGCAGGTGAGGAGACCCTGGGATCATATGCCTCCCTGGCCTGAGGGCAGGAAGATGGGGGACAATAAGGACAGAAAGGGGGGAGGGAAGGAGACCCCAGTTCAGGGCAAAGCACACAGTCTGTTCATTTACTGAGGAGAAACTAAGAGAAATGGAGAGCAGAGAACCTGCTGGGTGATGTTAATGAATCTGTGTCCCCTCTGCTTAGAGATGGTCCCCAGACAGGACACAGGCATCTGGAGCTATAGAACCATCAGAATCAGAAAACTATGGGCTTGGGCAGTGGTGGTGCACGCCTTTAATCCCAGCACTTGGGAGGCAAAGGCAGGCAGATTTCTGAGTTCGAGGCCAGCCTGGTTCCCAGAGTGAGTTCCAGGACAGCCAGGGCTATACAGAGAAACCCTGTTTCAAAAAACCAAAAAGAAAAAAAGAAAACTATGGGCTAAGGACCAAATCTGGCCCACTACTTGTTTTTGTAAATAAAGTTTTATTGGGACACAACCACCGAATGGTGACTTACGGTCAATGACTACTTTTGCTTTCAGAGGTCAGAGCTGGGCAACTGGGACAGACATCAAATGGCCCTCAAATGTTACAAGAGTTACTCCCTGACTCATCCTAAAAAATGCAGGCTGACCCCTAGATTAGGGAACGGGGAATTGATGCCAGAGAACTTGGACTCAATCCCGGGGACCTAGCCCTTTGCAGATTCTGAGCAACTGCTTCCCCTCTGAGCTACAGCCCCTACATTGTTTCTGTTTGAGATGGGGTCTAGCTAGGACTTTTGGGGGAGGTGTCCTTTTTTTGGACAGTGTCTCTTTATGTAATAGTCCTGACTGTCCAGGAACTCACTATGTCGACCAGGCTGGCCTCTGCCTCCTGTGTGCTGGGAGTATATGCCACCATGCCTGGCTGGGGTCTAGGACTTTTGGTCCTTTTGCCTCCGCCTCTTGAGTGCTGAGATGATGATGAGCCACCACACCTGGCTCAGGACCCCTAGTTTCCATCCCTTCTCCCTTTAGACCAATCCTAGCCCAGCAGGTAAAAAACACTGTGCCAACAGGGCCCCACCCACTCCCTCTTCCCAGAACTCTCAGGTTTCCCCATTTTCCTCAGAGTCAGAGCCAAAGTTTTGACCATCCCCATAAAAGCCTCCATGCAAGCCCATTTCTCTCTCTACTTCCTCTCTGGTCATACGTCCCTGTTCCTGCTCTCTCCAACTACAGGGACCCCACCATGCACACTCATAGTCCAGGGCCTGCGTACATGCTCTTTCTCAGCAGGACACGCAGGGCTATGCCCCCTCATCTTCAAGGACAGGCATGACCTTGTCAGCTTTCCCAGTGCATACTCCTTAGAAAAGGTCAGAAAGGATGGAACATGGTTGCTCACTGCTAGAGCCCCACAGCCAGGTATACCCCAGCAGAGCAGCCATGGGTGAGCACTGGCTGAATAAATGGATGAATGAAGATAAGGACTGGATATGCAGGTGACAGGGAACAAGTGGTGTCCTTGGTATACATGTCTGCAGTGGAAAAGGAGGAGGAAAAAATGGGCAGAGAGGGAAGGAGTCATAACCTAGAAGAGAGAAGGGGGGAGATGGAGCAGTACACACAGTGTCTCCATAAGGGAGGCAGGGAAGGGGGGAAGCAGGCTCAGGCCAGCGAGGGTGCTGGCTCAGTGTTTACAGACCAGTGTGACCCCAGGCACCTGAGCTGCTCCTGGCTGAATGAACAAGGGTGTCCCTTGCCTATGTCATTTTGTTTTGTTACTGTTTGCTCCATCTCCCCCCTTCTCTCTTCTACTTTGGAGACATTGTTTCACCCTGTAGCCCTGGCTGTCCTGGAACTCAGAGATCCACCTGCCTCTGCCTGCCAAGCACTGGGATTAAAAGTGTGCGTCAGTCACCACTGTCCTGCCACCCAGTCATTCTGATGTCCCCAGCAGATGTGCATCTGAGTCCCTGTCTTGCTCCTGTTCCCAGGGCATGAATCTTTCTGGGGGCCAGAAGCAGCGGCTGAGCTTGGCTCGGGCTGTGTACAGAAAGGCTGCTGTGTACCTGCTGGATGATCCCCTGGCAGCCCTGGATGCCCACGTCAGCCAGCAGGTCTTCAAACAGGTTATCGGGCCCAGTGGACTGCTCCAAGGTACGGTAAGTGAAGCTGAGGAAGTCCTGAGAGTTCTGTCCTAACCAACGACTGTCTCATCAGCCCTTCTTGAGTCCAGTTTTCTTCTTTGTATCAGTCAGCTTTTCCTGCAACAGTGCTGTGTAACAAACAGCTTCCCAAACCTCAGTGGCTTACACTTATATCTTTCTCAGGAAATTGTGGTTAGACGATTCATAATGTTTCAACTTTATGATGGTCTAAAATTGGTACATATTAAATTTTTTAAGAAATGTCGATTTTTGGATCCTTCCCTGGAGTCCCAATACTTTCTCGTAGTGCTAGTTGTGGCTATGAACTGTGGCTCCATATGCTGTGCATCTTGAGGAGGAAAAAGTAAGCTCTGAGAAGTACCTCATGGCAGAGCCTTGGTGCTCGGTCTATTAAGTGTAATGTATTCCCAGGATGGCATGTGGCTCAGTGGTAGTATTACATGCACAGAGCCCTGAGTTGCACCCCAGCACTCATGAACCAGTGCCATTGTACATGCCTGCAATGCTACCCACTGGGAGGTAGAGGCAGGATGATCAGAAATTTAAGGTTATCCTTGATGTCTTTAACTGTTAAGTTAGCACAGCCTAGTCATCTGAGAGGAAAGCCTTGATTTAGGAATTTCCTAGGTCAGACTAGCCTATGGGCATGTCTGTTAACTGATGTACAAAGGGCCCAGTCCACTGTAGACACCACTACCACTGTCTCTAGGCACGTGGTCCTGGGCTGTACAATGAAGCCAGCTAAGCACTGTCCTTTGAGAGAGCCACCCAACAAGCCACACCCTCATGTCTCCTGCTATACTTCCTGGGCTGGGAGTGAGTTCCCACGTGGAATAGGAAGCAGGCCTGCCTTGAGGTTCCTGCCTCAGGTTCCAGTCGGGACTTCCCTCAGTGATGGACTGTGACCTGGAAGTGTAACCCAAATAAATCCTGTCCTCCTTTAAGTAGATTTTTTTGGTCACAGTGTTTGTCACAGCAACAGAAAGGCAGTTAGAACACTTGGCCACAGAGGGAGTTCAAGACCAGTCCGGGCTACATGAAACCCTGACTCAAAAAAAAATTTTTTTTTCAATGTATTTCCATTTGTTATATTTTGAACAGAAGATGAGTTTCTCAGATGACCCCATAACCACATTACAAAGAGAAGCTCTCAAAGGTTGGCCTTAAGCCCACAGATGCCCCCACTATTCTTTTTAGGTATGATATTCTCCAGAAGAAGTGCAAATGCATAGGAAGGGGCATTCCCACTCCCTGACCTGGGGACACTCCAGCACATGTAACTTCTGCCCTTTCCGGCCCAGACTCGGATCCTTGTAACACACACGCTACACGTCCTGCCCCAGGCTGACCGGATCCTAGTGTTGGCCAATGGGACCATCACAGAGATGGGCTCCTACAAGGACCTTCTGCAAAGGAACGGAGCCCTAGTGGGTCTTCTGGACGGAGCCAGACAGCCTCCCGGTGAAGGAGAAGAAGGTATTGGCTGGGCATCGCTGAGTCTCTGTGCCTGGCTCCCTCTGGGAGAAGGCTGCAAGGACCCCGCGGGTGTGGGTGGAGTACCTTAACTACAGCCATCTTGAGGGCCCACGTGGCACTGCAGCCCTGCACACAGGCCACCCCTCCCCCACAAGGAGCTAAGGACACTGCCCGGGGCCCCCAGTGTCTCTCATCATACTCTTGGTTCTCTTTGTGTGTTTATGTGTGTAGGTGCACATGTGTGTTCCAGTGTGCATACATATGTGGTTGGAGGCCAGAGGTGAATCTCAGCTGTCAGTCTCAGCAGTAGTCCATCTTGCTTTCAGGGCCTTTTATTGGGATCTAAGGCTCCCTGATTCTGCTGGATTGGCTAACCTGTGAGCTCCAGGGACCCTGCTGTTCCCACCTTCCCAGGGTTGGGGTTACAGGCATACACTACCATGTCTGGCTTTTTATGTAGGTTAGAGGGGTGGAGCTCAGGCCCTCACGCCATGAGACAAGCACTTTACCAACTTGGCCATTTCCTCTGCCCTAATTGTACAATATGTCGCTTGAGGACACCAAAGCCCTGAGGGGTGGGGGCGGCCACTATTGCCCTTGTACAGACGAGGAAAATGTGGCCCCAGCATAGCATCCAGTGTCTATGCTTAAAGATGCTAAGAAGACACTTCAGGGAGCATTTGCTCCTAGGACCCTCTGCATTCCAGAGAGTAAACATGAAACTTCCAGAAGTGACATTGGCCACAAGGACAGTGAGAAATACCAACTAAGACACTTCATTCATTTCTGTTCATTGTGTCAACATGGGGCCTAATTGTCTCCATTTCACAGATGAAGAAACTGGGCCTGAAAGTTAAGAAATTAGCCCAAGGTTACATACATGTGTGACTTGTTGGCAGCAGGGCTGGGCTACGAAGCCAAACTGCTAGGTGCCAGAGAACATGTTTTTGAATTGGTAGGACATGCTGTCCCCCACGTCCTCCATGTCCTCAACTCCTGCTTTAATGTTACCCTGGTCTTGGGCCCTGCCTTGTCTAGAAACATCTGCTCAGCATTGGCCCTACACGATAGGCTGGGGAGATGGCTCAGTTGCCAAAGAGCCTTGCAACAGAAGGGCCTGAGTTCAGTCCTCCGCACCCATGTAAAATGCTGGTCATGGTAGCACACGCATGTAATCCCAGCTTTGGAGAGACTGAGACAGGAGGACTCATGGGACTTGCTGCCCAGACAGCCTAGACTCATGAGTTCTAGGCCAGTGAGAGGCTCTGCCTCACAAAACAAGGTGAACAACACTCAAGATTATCCTCTAGCCTTTGCATGCATACACATATGTACTTGCATGCACATATATGTACCCATGCATGCACATGCACATACGTGTACGCACACGCACATGCACACATGCACACACATGAACACGCATGCACACACACATATGTACCCATGGGTGCACATGCACACACACACGTGTACACACACACACACATGCACACATGCGCACACATGCACACACATGCACACGTGCACACACACACGCACACAGCCCACCCGTCTTAGTTGCTTTTCTGTTGCTGTAGTAAGAGATCAGGACCAAGACAACTTACAGGAGAGTTTATTTGAGGCTTACCGTTCAAAGGCTGAGAGTCCATGACCATCACGGTACGGAACATGGCAGCAGGCAGGCAAGCATGGTAGCTGAGAACTAATAAACTGAAACACAAATCACAGGGCAGAGAGAGAGTCTGGGAATGACTTGGCCTTTGAAATTTCTCAAAGCCTGTTGCCAGTGACACACCTTCTCCAACAAGGCCACACCTCCTAATCCTTCTCAAATAGTTCCAATGGCTGAGGCCTTGCATTCAAATGTATGAGTCTCGGGGAGGGGGGTGTCATTCTCCTACAAACCACCACAGCTCTTAACAGTTGACTCACAGTGTCATTGTTATTGAGTTTCAAGATGGTACTTGGGCACAGAACTTGCCCATTTGCATTGGACAGCTTTTGCTATGACAGGGCTGTGTAACAAACATCACCCATATTTCAGTGGTTTATAATAGCAGTTACTTCTTGTTCAGAGGTCTGGAGCTAAGCTATTGTATTTCTGCTCAGATTTCTGGCCCAACCTGGGAAACGTCAGATGAAAGACTATCCCTGGGGGAATCTGGCATCTGAAGGTTCATGTGAGTTAGCTAGGAAAGAACATTCAAGGTACAATGCACTACTTGAGCAAGTGTTGAGGAAGCCGAGGCAACTTGACCTTATGCAATATCCATGCTATTTCCCAACTTCATAGCATGTGCTCAGTGTTTTCTGAATGAGTGAAAGGGGATGAACCAATAATGCTTCTGAATGACCCTAGGGGAAGGGCTGAGAGCAAAGGAAGGTTGTTAGAGCAGCAGCAGGAACCATGCTTGGAAATGTTTGCTTGGAGAGGTTTAAGCACCACAGCTGGAATCTCAAAGCCAACATCTGGACTCTACAGTGTGGCTTCATGGACATCCTTGACCCTTGCAGGAACACATGCGGTGGCCACCAGTGATGACCTTGGAGGCTTTCCTGGAGGTGGGAAGCCCACGCACAGACCAGAGAGGTGGGTTCACTGGTGCTGAGCAAGGGGTGGCCAGGCTAAGGCCAAAACAAGATCTGCTTGTGGCTACCGTGCCTCAGGCAGAGGGGACAGCCAAAAACATTCATAGAGTGCCTGCTTAATACCCCTATGGGCTCAGGGATGGATAATTCGTTTACCTCGAATGATCCATCAGTCAACTGACAATGATAAGCCTCCAAATTGTCACTTCTAAGACCAGCACTTGGAGCGGTCCAATGCCAGTCATTAGAGCAGAGCAGGTTGGCTGACATGACTGGGAAACGGCTGTGCTAAACCGCACTATTTCCATTTTTGTCAGGCAGGCTGGGCTGGAGTCTGGCCAGAGCACACAGGTAGGGGGCACCAAGAGGGAGTCCACTGTCTCCCTTATTACCAGTCCTCTGCCTCCAGGGCACATGTGGACTCACTGTGGACCTGGACCTTTGACAACAGGTCACTGTGTACCAGGCTGTACACAGTGTACAAGGGCGGGGCGTACAAGGGAAGCTGAGGGTCTTTGGGCCTAAGGGATACTGAGGATGGGGACAGATTCTCTGACATCACGGCCACCCCAAGAGTGGTCCTGAGAAGCAGGCCAGTGCATAGGAACCTGAGTAAGATCAGGTAGACGTGCACACGTGGATGTGGGTGTGGATTGTGATGTGGAGGGAGGGAGGAAGATATTCACGCTTGTCTGGATGAATAGGGTGAAGGGAGTATGGAAGAGCAGGTTGCGGATGCGTGACTGGACACATGGAAGGAAAGGTGAAGAGGCATGGATGGATGGAAGGACAAATGGTTAGATGCATGGATGAATGGGCAGATGGAAGGATGCTGGGCTGGATGGTGGAAGGAAGGAAAGAAGCAGAGATGGAAACATAGACAAAAGGATGGGTGGGTAGATGATTCTTGAGAGAGAATAAATGACAGATAAGTGCTAGGAAGACAATAAACAGGTAGTAAATGATAGGGATCTCCACTGTGTGTATCTAGGGAAACAGGAGTACAGAACAGTTAAATCCGTGCACTCCTCCACAGAAGACAGGAATATGAATGTCTTTAGCATCAAAAGGTAAAAACTGACATTCAGACAAGCTGGACCGACGGGTCTGAGGGTAAACAGTGGGGGCAAAACAATGGAACAGGAGCTAAAGCCAGAGTGTAAAACTTCAGAAGTCAGAGTTCCCTGTGTGGACAACTGTTTTAATCTGGTAAAATGGCATCAGGGGACAGGCTCAAACAAGACTCTAGAGTGATGGAGCTGAGTACCATGTAGGAGGAAGTATGGTGCCTGGATCATCCACTTACCCATGTATCTGTGCATGCACCTACCCACCCATGCATACACCTACCCACCCATGCATGCACACCAACCCATGCGTTCACACCCACCCATGTGTTCACACCCATCCATGCGTTCACATCTATCCATGCGTTCACATCTATCCATGCGTTCACACCCATCCATGCATTCACATTTACCCATGTGTTTACACCCATCCATGTGTTCACACCCATCCATGCGTTCACACCCACCCATGCGTTCACACCCACCCATGCATTCATACCCATCCATGCATTCACACCCACCCATGCGTTCACTCCCACCCATGCGTTCACACCCACCCATGGATGCACACCCATCCATGCGTTCACATCCACCCATGCATTCACTACCCACCCATGAGTTCACACCCACCCATGAGTTCACACCCACCCATGAGTTCACACCCACCCATGCGTTCATACCTACCCATGCTTCATATCTACCAATGCATTCACACCCACCACGTGTGCACACACCCTTCTTTTTATCCATCCACGGGATCACCTCTCCTTTTTTCTCTCCATGAGCCCTGGCATCTATCTTCCACCTTCCTATCCATCTGTGCTTTCTCTCCATGCATCTGTGCAGCCATCCTTCTTTCTATCCATCCACACATCCATGTGTCCATGAATGCGTAACCCCTCCCTCCTTTCGGGGTGAATGAATGAAAAGCTAGAGAGAATCCTGCAGCGCTCACTGGCTACCTTCAGAAGGAGCCCACAGTCCTCTAGGAAGAGACACTAACATGTCCTGATTTCCTTTAAACGCCAGGCCCAGACCCATGGAGGCAGTCCCTGTGAAGGGCGGCACCACGTCAGAGGTACAGATGGAGGCGTCTCTGGCTGACCCAGAGACCACAGGATTGACAGCAGGAGAGGACAGTGTGCGATGTGGCCGGGTAACGACCAGTGCTTTTGCTTCTGCTCTAACATGCCAGGGCGGTCGGCCCCCTTTCTCAAGTACCTGCTGTGGGCTAAATGGGCTCGTAACCTCCCTGATTCTTAATCCTCACACTATCCCACCTCCCTTTGGTCCCTCAAAAAAGCCAGCCAGCAATAATAGCCCCATTATAAAGATGAAGGAGCCAGGGTGTATACTTACCTCTATGACCAACACTCAAGACTAGGAAAGCCCAAATCTGAAATCCATAGTATTGTCTCTCTCCTTCCATACTGCCTCTCTCTGACCCTCAGTCCATCTTACCCACCTCAGCCATCCTTCATTCACCCACCTACCCAGACATGGCTTCCCGTGACCCACAAGGGTCTCTAGCAGGAGGATCCTGGGGCAGGGATCTGTAGAGGGAGATGGCATGCCCAGAGACTCTGCTAATGTTGTCTTTAGGAATCTAGCCTACACCCAACTCACTCTCCTCTCATGCCCTTCTCTGCCATCCCTCCCTTACTTGTCTCATAGGTGAAGACCACCACATACTTGAGCTACCTGCGGGCGGTGGGCACACCCCTCTGCACCTACACCCTGTTCCTCTTCCTCTGCCAGCAAGTGGCATCCTTCTGCCAAGGCTACTGGCTGAGCCTCTGGGCCGATGACCCGGTTGTGGATGGGCGGCAGATGCATGCAGCCCTGCGCGGCTGGGTCTTTGGGCTCCTTGGCTGTCTGCAAGGTACCCATGTCAGAGAGCACTTCTCAAGCCCTGCCTCCCACCCTTACCTCTTTTGCCCTTGAACGTCTGCCCAGAACATCCTAGGACCAACCATTCCTGGGTTGAACATCCTTAAGGTGTGGTTGGAGGAAAGAGGAGCCTGGGGACAGTGCCTCTCTGCTAAGAAGGTGTCTCTGAAGTTTGCTAGTGAACGAACGACCTCACTCTCCTGCCAATCCTCCCGCACAGCCTCTGCCCAGGCCACACTCCTCGCTCCACCTCTGTCGCTGCACTCATTGGCCACACCCCTTCCCCAGCACGCACTCCACCTCTTTCCCTACCCTCATTTCCCCCTTGCTCATTTTCTGTTCCCTTAGAAAAGCCCCCGTTCCTTTACTTACTCATTTTCAGTGTGTGCATGGACGCATACACATCGCAGCACATGCGTGGTCACGCCTGCCAGAGTGGGTTCTCTCCTTCTACCATGCTAGCCCAGGGCGGGTATGCTCAGGCCACCAGCCGTGGCAGCGAGTCCTTTTCCTGTTGAGCCTTCTCACCAGCCCAGCTTAACTTATTATTTCAATCAGAGGCAGTCTTTCCTTCCAGTTCAGACTGACCTCAAATTCAACATCCCCCTGTTTCAACCTCCTACGTGCTAGTATTTCAGGCTTGTACCACCACAGATACAATAACAAATATTGTTATGACACCACTAGCCCAGGCTAGCCTTACCTGGATAGCCAACATGAAGCTGTGTGCCACCCAAATGGTTCATTCGGGTGAACCATAATGATAATTATTAAAAAATAATGATAAAATTATAATGATATTTTATTATATAATAAATTACACTATGTAACATATATAACATAATATAGCATGTTATGCATCATATATTTTATAGTTCATATTATTATATAATAACTTATTATTATTATTATTATTATTATTATTACTGAAGTGATTGCAGGTTCACCTCTGCTGCAAGGCAAGGTACAAAGAGCTCTTATGTGGCCTCTGCCAAGGACACCAAGCTGCAAAGTAACATTGCTATATTACAACATGGCTATCGACTCAGCCAATCCTATGGCCTTATGTGGAGTGGTACTGGTTTATGGCTTATGTAGATGTCCCCACAACTGCCACACTCAGGCTACTGAGCAGCCATGTCCCTGCAAGGACTGGCTATGGTGCCCTTGCATAGAGTATTGTCCTCCCTGCTCCAGTGCCCACTGTTCTTATTCCCC
>JADRCD010219827.1:2577-13869 GCA_019843815.1 Montemys delectorum
AGAGAGAGAGAGAGAGAGAGAGAGAGAGAGAGAGAAAGAGAGAGAGATCCCTGAATCTGATTTCTTTATCTTTGTTTCTTCTTTGGCACGGCTACTAACAAACCACAACCAAGCTCCCTAAATGACCAGCAATGACCACATCCTCCACCTCTGGGGTCCGACCATTTATGTACTCTCTGAAAAGTTCCCAGAATTCCAAATGTTACACAATTGCAGAAATTATCTGAAGCCGGCAGAGCTATGCTTCTGCTAGAGCATGAGGCAAATCATAGTCAGCTGCTGCAAACAGTCCGAAGCAGCCCCACACCCCTTCACCTCGGGTTAAAAATGAAAGCACATTCTTACAACATTTCTGTTTTTGAAAGAAACCAGAATTCCAGAATTCGAAAATAATCACTACAGTTATGAGATAATATCTCTCAGGAAAAGTGAGTGAACGGGTAGTAGAAGCCCTGTTTGTTTTCTTTGGACCTATTCTAACCATTCTTATTATATAAAGCTATATACATTCTTAATTAGAAATAAACTCAAGCTCTGTACTCCAGCCAAGCTCTGTGACTCCCGTTGTCACTGTTACCACTGAGCTGGCCCCGTTGGGTTCACGAGCTTCCTTAGATCTTGTGTCCAGTAGAACCCACCTCTTTCCCTGCTTCCTGAAGCTTTGCCGTTGTAATTTCTGCCCAGACTCCTCACAGGAAGTCTTTATGTGTGAGCAGACTTTACTGAGACTGTCGGGGGCAGCAGAGGGTAAGAATCCACATCACAGAGGGGCATCGCTAACAAATCAGGGGCTGAGCAGGAGACCCCACTTCCATTCTTCAGACTCCTTTGTCTCCTAGCCCCACAAAGATTTCCTTGGCTGCTCTTGTAAGCAGGGAAGGCTTCCTGGGGTTTTCTGAAAGTTCCAGACTGAGTTTAGAGTTAGACAACCAGAAGCCCTGGGATTCATCCTTGCCAGCTCTGCTTGCAGGGGGCAGAGAGCAAAAGCCTGCTTAAGGAACCTTCTTCAGTCTGAGTCCTGGAAGCTCTCCCTCCTCTCCCTTTCCTCCATCCGTGCTCCGACTCTGCACTCTCCACCCCACGCAGTGCCACTGGCCTTTTACTTAATCTAATTTTTGTTTCTTCTGTCTCATTCTTAAAGAGAGCTATCAAGATATTTTCCTAAACAAAATTGATCTCTTCCCTAACTGAAACTCCTGGCAATGGAGTAATGGTTTTCACCTCACTGTGCAAGATGTAGACATGAAGGCTGACTTGTGGGGCATTTCATCCACTGTTGTCCCCTTACTCTCTTCCTCACCATCTAAGACAGGTTCATATTGTCTGAGAACTGGGAAGTCTTGCTTCTCTTGATGTGAAACAGCCCATAGCCACCGGAGGGCAGTAAAGGGGTTCACGCAAACGTAGGAGCAGGTGTACAGAGGCATCAAGAAGCACCTGCACCTGCCCACATTTGGCATCCGGGACTGAGTCAGGCTGAGTTTAGCCACAGTAAAGACATATTCCTGTGCAGTCTTGTAGGCTACCTCAGACAAGCAGGCAGGATCTGAACTGAGAGACAAGATGGAGATCAGGCAGCCTCAGAGCAGGCATAAAACTAGTTACATGCCTACCTCCCAGTGCTACTCTGAACTATACAGGTTCAACACGCTTTGCCTACCTCCGAAGAGGACAGTGCAATTGTGCAAGCAGAAAGAGAGCCGTCCTTCTTAGTACACTCCTCCTTCAGCCTTCATGGCCTGGTCTGATGCTTCTCCCGTCTTTACGTCTTCATCTGTTTATCTTCCCCACTGTTCTCTTAATTTGTACTTAAGCCTCCGCTGAACCAACCTCTTGTAGCTTCAGCTTCTATGGCTGCCACATTTACCTTCCTAATTTGTGTGTTTGTGTTTAATGTGGTTTTCTTCACAGTGTTGCCGCAAAAAAAATAATCATAACAACAATAATAAAACTCACAGGATGGGTAAATTACCACAAAGGAATTGAAGATCACTGAACTGGCTGAAAATAATTCAAAACAATCTCAAAGCTTAATGAATTATACGGGCAACCATCATCAGAGACGTATCCTCCAGGAGATGAGAACTAGTACAAAGACCCACGACTGGACAATGTTTCAAAAGAGCCTTGGACCATCCAGTCCTAAGTGGGACGTCTCCATCAAATCCTTCTCAAGGCTCAGGGAGTTTCATGGAAGAGGAAGTGAACGATTTGAAGAGTCAGAGGAGATGGAGGTCACCAGGAAAACAAGGTCTTCTAAACACAGAAGGTCGGACACAGAGACTGTGACAGCACACACAGGGCCTATAGAGGTCCAAGCGAGATGGGGTCGCAGTGCTGAGAGACGAAGGCAGACATGAGGTCCCCTCCCTTACCAAGAAGCCCCCTCCAATTGACAACCACTTGAAAAGAAAAAGTTGTCTTCAGTGAAGTCTTACTGAGTACATAGACCACGCTTAAGGGAAAATTTCATGCCCAATACAAAATGAAGTCAGTGGTATTCTTGGAGGTCTGTTGTTGTTGTTGGTTTTGTTTGCTTGTTTGTTGTCTTATATTTGTTGCTTTGTCTCAGATTTACCGTCTTACTGCTCTTTTGCTTTGGTATATTAATTATAGCTTCTGCTCCTGTGTTTTTGTGAGTTCTATTTGAGTGATAGTACCACTGATGGTGGTGGTGGTGTGTCTGTGTATGTGTGCACTTGTGCACATGTATGCATTTCTTGTGCTTTTTCTTTGTTTTGTTTTTTTAAATTGGAGGATTTCTGTTTGTTTTTTCTTGTTTGATTTCTAGAGAGGGAGAGGGATGGAGTGAAAGGGAAGGAGGAAGAAAGGAGAGGAGGGAGGGAAGGAGGGAAGGAGGGAGAGGGAAAGAGAGCGAGCATGGAGTTAGATGGGTAAGGATCTGGGATGGATCTGAGATGAAGGAGAGGAAAATGTGATCAGAATACATTGAACAAAAAAATGTTTTCCATTAAAAAAACAGGAGACTACAAAATAAAACAGGCAACAAAATGAAATTAGGAAAAGCATGTTTGAGAAGTTCAGGAAAAAAGCAGAATCGCTTTAAAGATACAGAAATCTAAAAACCTGAGAATCACATAGTGTCTAAAATGAGATCAGCAATGGAGCATTTTAACAGCATAGCTAATGAAATAGAAGATGACTCAATTCAAAGACACTTTTGATATGATCTAGTGAGAGGGACAAAAAGGAAATTCAAGAAAATAAAATAAGACATGAATTGTGACTGTCCAAGAAAGAGAAGAAAGATCAGAGGCAGATTATCTAAGGAATAAATGAACCAGCATGGTCATGATGATTGTACTGGCTGGTTTTGTGTGCTAACTTGACACAAGCTGGAGTTATCACAGAGAAAGGAGCTTCAGTTGGGGAAGTGCCTCCATGAGACCCAGCTGTGGGGCATTTTCTCAATTAGTGATCAAGGGAGTAGGGCCCCTTGTGGGTGGTGCCATCCCTGGGCTGGAAATCTTGGGTTCTATAAAAGAGCAGGCTGAGCAAGCCAGGAGAAGCAAGCCAGTAAGGAACATCCCTCCATGGCCTCTGCATCAGCTCCTGCTTCCTGACCTGCTTGAGTTCCAGTCCTGACTTCCTCTGGTAATCAACCGCAATGTGTGGAAGTAAGCTGAATAAACCCTTTCCTCCCCAACTTGCTTCTTAGTCATAATCTTTGTGCAGGAATAGAAACTCTGACTAAGACAATGATGGTCACCTTTAGTCCCAGGACTCATCAGGCAGAACTAGGAGGATCTCCGTGAGCCTCAGGCCAGCCTGGTCTACCGAGTAAGTTTCAGGCTAGCTAAGGCCTGAAGACACTCTGTCTGTGAATGAATGAATGAATGAATGAATGAACGAACGAACGAACAAAAACTTTCAAAATCTGGGGAGAGGGGAGAAGAAAATCTTCCAGATTCATGAGACCACAAAACATCTATACCAAGACACATTAAATGCCAAGTCTAAGCAAAAAAAAAAAAAAAAGCTTGAAAGCAACAAAAAAAAGTCACTTTTCACACACAGCAAGCTTCCAGAAGACTAAATTTCTAAGTGGAAATGCTGTAGATCAGGACACAGGTAAATGGCATATTCAACATTTTGAAATGTTTGGGACACTGAAAGAAGGAACACTGACAACCCCCAAATACTAACCAAGTGAAAGCTGTGCTTTAAAAATGGAAGAGACAATGGCAGACATGATGGCACATGCCTGTAGTCCCAGCACTCAGGGGCTGAACATGCAGAGTCACAAGTCAAGACCAGCCTAGACTACATGAGACCCTGACTCAGAGAAAAGGGGGTGGGAGGAAGTTTGCCTATTTTCTCAAACAGGCAAAATTGGAGAGAGTTTATCTGTATTACAACTAGAGAGTGCTTCTCAACAGAACTAAGAGGCTATGTATTAACAACATTCAAACTAATGTAACACTTTCCTTGGTAACAATAACTATAGTCAAATTCAGAAGTCTGTGGCATTGTAATACTTGTAATGTAATATAATGGTTCTATATAAATCATATCCAAAAGTAAACATGTCTTTTCAATTTAATCATGCACACTTGTGTGGTGTGTAGTTTATATGTGAGTGTGTGCCGATGAGTAAAGGCTCCTGAAGAGACCAGTGTTAGATCCCCTGGAGCTGGCATTACAGGTACTTGTGAGCCACCTGATTTTGGGTTCCTGGAACCAAGCCCAGGTCCTCTGCAAGAACAGCATGTGCTTCTAACTACTAAGCACGTCCATATCCCCAAAATCAAACACCTTAAAAGTTATAACTATGAGATATATCTAGTAAGGGCAAACATTTTTAAATTTTTTGTCTTTTATAATTCACTGTATAATATTGGTACACATTTACACTAATCATGGAACTTACCAAATTATTGTGAGAGTGCATTGTAAGTCATATATTTGTTATCTTGTGTGTCCACTAGCAAATTTTATGAGCTATTTATAATTATGAACTGGGGTTGTTACTTTCCCCCAAAGGGTAATAAAGTTCAATATATTTAGAAAAAAACTATAACCATACTGCTTGGCTAATGGATATACAAGATTAAAAATTTTAAATTGTGGGCTTAGTGAGGTGGTAGTTCAGTGGTAGAGGCCTAGCCTAGAACAGGAGGCCAAGGATCAATGCCCAGCACTACAAACGGAAGCCATTTCTATGCCATCAAGGCTAACTGCTACGAGCTTAAGATAGGATGTTGTAATTGTGACATGATTCGAGTAAGCCTCATGGTAACCACGGAAGAAAAACCTGTAGTAGATATGCAAGACATTAAGAGAACAGGCTCAAAACCCCACTGCAAGATGTCATCAACACACAAGGGAGCGGGAAGCGGAGAGAAACAAAAGGCATGCAAGCCGTGGAGACAAAGTAGCAACAGTAAATCCTTGTCTTTAAATGTAAAAGGAAAGTCTCCCCAATCCATTTGTGTTGCTGTAACAATACTGTGCTTCAGCTAAGAGAAAGGCTTATTTACTTCACTTTGGAGAGTACAAAGCGCAAGGACATGCTGCGGCAGCAGCTGCCAAGGACTTTTGGGCTGTGTCACAGGTAGTTGAAGGTGAAAGGCAGCTGGTGTGTTCAGGAAAGGAAGTGTGGAGAATGGACTCACCGCATGACAACATGCTCTCCGGGCAACATTAATCAGGCAGCTCCCCGACAACCCACTTTTCCAACACCACTCAATCGAGGATTAAATTTCCAACATGTGAGTTTGAGAAGTATATGTAAAGTATAGCATTTGCTAATCCAAGTAGAATAGCTGGAAAGCTTTAAAAAGAAAAATCTACCTATGCTGACTACAGAGACTCGTTTGAACTTTTAAAAGCACACATGGGCTGAAAGTAAAGGACTGGAAGAAAGACACTCTGTGTAAATGGGAAAGGCAGGAGGTGGCTGGACTGGCGTCAGATGAAATAGACCATGAAGGTTATTATACAGCAGTGAAGAGGTCAATTCGTCAGAAGACCCAACAGTTGTAAATATCTATGCATCCAACCTTGGATCACCTGAATAGATAAAACAAATGTTAACGGCACTGAAAGCAGAAATAAATAGCAAGGCAATAATAGTAGTGGATTCAATAACCTAGAGAAGGGGAAATGATACATCATCTGGACAGAAAATCAATCGGGGAAACAGCAGATTGGAAAAACACAAGACCAATGGACCTAACAGATGCACACAGAGCGTCCGTCCATCTAACAGCAGCTGTTGTGCATGCTTCTCAAGCAGGATGGGTGCCCTCCAGGAGAGAGCACACATTAGGCCTCAGATTCATGAAAATGTCTCCTCTGCATTTAACCAGATTCAAAGGAAAATGGTAAATAGTGCTCTTCTGAACAACCAGGCTACCCCAGAAGTCCAAAAGTACATAGTATGAATCTGGAGACATGAGGAGGAAAGCCCCGCACACTAGCGCCGAGGGTGGCCTACAACTGCATCCATGGTGTCCAAGACTACGGGTGCTGCCCTACAAAAATAGTAAATTGCAAGTAAATTTAAAAAAATAATAATTTAAAACTGTAAGCTCACATTAACAGAACGAAGTAAATAATAAAGATAATTATTATGTAGACTCTCAGACAATAAAATGGCCAATGAAACTAACAGTTGGTGTTTCAAAGAGGTGGCCAATTGATAAATCTCTAGCTAGACCAACCAAAAAAAAAGTGACTTTGTAAATAAAAAGATTACATTACAGATGCCACAGAAGAGCAAAGGATGTGAGGAATTGTTATAACCGACTACATAGCAATAAGTCACTGCCTGAAAGAAAGACACCCCTAGAAAAACAAAACCTGTCAAAACTGAATCATAAGGAATCAAACCAATAGAAAGGAGATTAAATCAATAACCAATAATCAAAACCTGCCAATTAAAAGCCCAAGGCCTGATGGCTTCATGGGGATCCCTATCAAATGTTTAGATGAGACTCAACACCAATCCTCCTCAAGCTTTTCTAAGCCACCGAAGAGCAGAGAATATTCCCAAGCCTATTTACAAGGGACCTCTGTTTCCTGATACCAAAGTCAGATTTAGAAAGACAGCAGGAAAATGAACATCACAGGCCAGTACCCATGATAGCAGTTGAACCTAGCTAAATCTAGCACACACTGGAATGACTGCCACAGTGACCAAAGCACAAGCCACCTCCAACATGTAAGGATGCTCAACACACAAAAATCCACACAGTGTGTGCTGCACTAGCCGAAAGAGCAGAAATCAGGTCAAAGGTTTTTGTCTAGGTTCAACATGATTTCATGACACAAACTCAGTAAATCACAGGAAATTCACCTCAACAGAGCGGACACCACACATGGCAAGCCCACAGCTGACATCACACTCATTGTGAAATCCTGAGAGGAGGAACTAGGCAAGGGTGCCCACTAGCCCTTTCTCTTCACCATGACCCTGGACACCCTGACCAGAACAATTAGTCGAGAAAAAGAAGTACAAGAGACCAAAACCAGAGAGGACAAAATGAAATCATCTGTTTTTACGTGTCATAGTCACAAAGCTTTAAAAACTTCAAAACAAACAACCGAATTAATGAGCAAATTAGAGTTAAACAGATTAGAATTGATTTTGTTTCTGTTTTACTGGCATGCACTCATCACCCACAGCAATAGGTTTCATAACACATTGTCAACTGTATTGTGTATTCTGACCTCATTCACCCTTTCCTTGCTAATCTTTTCCCAGATAATTCCACATCTACTTTCATTCTTGACTAAACATTAATGAATTTATGGACACACACATACAAAATTTAACATCCACCTGAAAGAAAACACTATTGTATTTTTCAGTCTGACTTATTTCACTTAATATGACTTTGCATTTCTTAACAAAAGCTGGAAAGGAAAATTTTTTAAATGATTTTATTCTCGTGTGTGTGTGTGTGTGTGTGTGTGTGTGTGTGTGTGTGTGTGTGTGTTGCTCAGGCCAAAAGAGGGCATAAGATGACCCTGGAGTTGATGTTACAGGCAGTTGTAAGCTGCCTGATGTGGGTGCTGTGAACCAAACTGTAAGAGCAGCAAGAACTCTTACCCACTGAGCCATCTCCCCAGCCCCTGAAAAGAAGGTTTCCAAGACTAACATCTGTAATGGCATCTAAACAATAAAACACTTAGAGGGTAAGAGACAGATGCTTTGAAAACCACAGGACAGTGCTGAAGCCACAGATGAATGACAAGGGAGCTTGGCTCACAGATTAAAATGCTCTCAGATTTTCTACATTATCCAACATAGTCTACAGAGTCAATATAAGTTCTGACAAATTTCCTATTGGATTTTTACAAAGAAATAGTAAGAAAGAAGAAAAAAGTCAGAGGCATCAGATTTCCTGATCTCAAACTATTCTCTAAAGCTGTAATAATCAAAGCAGTGTGGCCCATTCACCAAAAATTAAATTAAATTCTTTCACCATTAATTTTCTTGGGTATTTACACAGTGACAGAAAGACTAAATAATCTTCAAGCATACAGTGAACTCATGGACAACAACAAAAGCCAAAATGTTTTTAAATATAGGTAAATAATCAGCAATGTTTTCACAAAGATGATACGTAGATATACACCAAGTTCCTAAGAGCAGGCTCAGAACCATTAGTCATCAGGGAAGGCAAGCCAAATTCACCAAGAATATCACCTCATACCTATCAAGAGCTGTGATAGCTGTTCTTGGTTGTCAATGTGACTACATCTGGAGTTAACTAAAATCAAAATGGCTGGGCACACCTGTGCCAGCTTTTTTTTCCTACCATTTGAAGTAAGGAGACCTACTTCTAATCTGGAACTTTGAAGTGAGAAGATATACTTTTAATCCAGATCTTTTGAGGTGAGATCCACCTTTACTCTGGGTCACACCTTCTGCCAGCAGCCTATATAAAAGACACAGAAAGAGGAAGGTCTTGACCTCTGCCTGTTTGCTCTCAAGTTTGCTAGCAAGTCCACTCCTTCACCAGCATTGGAGCCTTAGAGCTGACTTCTTCAGGATTTTGAAGTATACTGAAAGCCAACTGAGACATCCAACCTCATTAACTGAATTGAATTACTGGATTCTTGAACCTTCCATCGGTAGACAAGCATTTTTGGATTTGCTAGACCACAGCCTGTGAGCTATTCTTATATATATAAGCATACACATATACACATACGTACATATAAAGATTTATATGTATATATGTTTATATAATAAATATGTTTATATACCCATATATGTGTGTCTATATTATAATATATATTACATGTATTTATAATATATATATGTATATATATATATTTTTTTTTTTTTTTTGGTTTTTCGAGACAGGATTTCTCTGTGTAGCCCTGGCTGTCCTGGAACTCACTCTGTAGACCAGGCTGGCCTCAAACTCAGGGATCCACCTGCCTCTGCCTCCCAAGTGCTAGGATTAAAGGTGTGTGCCACCACCGCCCGGCTATAATATATATCTATATTTTAATATTATGTAGTATGTGCATATACATAATGCACTTACATATATATTATAATGTATCTATGCATATTATATCTATATATTACAATATATAAACAAGATTTATGGGCTGGAGAGATGGCTCAGTGGTTAAGAGCACTGACTGCTCTTCCAGAAGTCCTGAGTTCAATTCCCAGCAACCACATGGTGGCTCACAACCATCTATAATGAGATCTGATGCCCTCTTCTGGTGTGTCTGAAGACAGCGACAGTGTACTCAAATAAATTAAATAAATAAATCTTTTAAAAAATTTAAAATTTTATTAGAATAATAAATTCTATTTATAAAATATATTATAACATATAGATTAGAGAGAGAGAGAGAGAGAGACACTCATTCCATAAGTTCTGTTCCTCTAGAGAACACTAATATAGTAGCCAAAGCCACAGAGGGTATTAGCTTGTGCCTCACAGGATGGCCAGAATCAAAAGATAAGCGAGAGCAAGTATCAGCAAGGATGTGAAGAGAAGAGAGCTTCATGCTGTTGGTGATATTGTACTCTGGCAGAGAATTTTGGAAAACAAAATTTCTTTTTAAAATTAAAAAGGAGCTCTCTTGGCTGGTGTCCTGAGCGGACCTTGGGCGCAAGCTCTGCAGCCAGTCCCACAACACCCAGAGGAAGCTCCACTCCCAGGTGCTCTGACAGTCTCAGGATCAGAGGTGAGGAGGACCCAACATCTGCCCCAACTCCGGGAGTAACTGGGACCTGCAGGACCAGGCACACAGGAACTCCACCAGCAGAGTGGCTTGGGTTCCTTCTGGTCTCTCTGGGCTGGTGTCCTGAGCGGACCTTGGGTACAAGCTCTGCAGCCAGTCCAACAACACCCAGAGGAAGCTCCACTCCCAGGTGACCTAACAAGCCCAGGATCACAGGATCACAGAAACAGCTTGACTCTGAGGAGTTCTGACACAACTAGGATCACAGGAAGGACAGGCTCCAGTTAGATTTAGCAAGGGCAGGTAGCACTAGAGATATCCAGATGGCAGGGTGGGGGGTGGCAAGTGTAAGAAAATAAACAACACAAACCAAGGTCACTTGGCATCATCAGAACCTAATTCTCCCACCATAGCAAGTCTGGACACACCATCACACCAGAAACGCAAGATTCAGATATAAAATCACTTCTCATGATGATGATACAGGACCTTAAGAAAGACATAAATAGCACCCTCAAAGAAATACAGGAGAACACAGGTAAAGAGCTAGAAGCTCTTAAAGAGGAAACACAAAAATCCCTTAAAGAACTACAGGAAAACACAATCAAACAGGTAAAGGAAATGAACAAAACCATCCAGAATCTAAAAATGGAAGTAGAAAGAATAAAGAAACCAGAAAGAGAGACAACCCTGGAGATACAAAACCTAGGAAAGAAATCAGGAGTCATAGATGCAAGCAGCATCATCAACAGAATAGAAGAGATAGAAGAGAGAATCTCAGGGGCAGAAGACACCATAGAAAACATTGACACAACAGTCAAAGAAAATGCAAAAAGCAAAAGCTCCTAACGCAAAACATCCAGGAAATGCAGGACGCAATGAGAAGATCAAACCTAAGGATAATAGGTATAGAAGAGACTGAAGACTCCCAATGTAATGGGCCAGTAAATATCTTTAACAAAATTGTAGAAGAAAACTTCCCCAACCTAAAGAAAAAGATGCCCATGAACATACAAGAAGCCTACAGAACTCCAAATAGACTGGACCAGAAAAGAAATTCCTACTGTCACATAATAGTAAAAACACCAAATGCACTAAACAAAGAAAGAA